>PVHY01000581.1:0-18639 GCA_004024945.1 Uropsilus gracilis
TGGATGGATGGATGGATGGATGGATGGATGGATGGATGGATGGATGGATGGATGGATGGAGAATATTATGTAAGTTCCAGGAATATATCATTAAAGGTCAACGTCTTTTTTACATTCACCACTGAAGGTGGGACCAAATTCTGATTGTATAGACACAGTATGATCCTCTTCATAAAACTAGAAGAAAATATATTCATATATTTATATAGACATACAAAATATATAAAAGTATATTGAAGAAAAAGAAAATAGTTATCTCTAAAGAGACTAGGAAAGCAGGGTTGGGTATATTGAATGGAGGAAGAAGCTATGACAAAGTAGGGGTAGATTTACTCTTTTTATCTTTTACTATTTTTAAGCGGCTTATAGTAGTAATAATAATTTACTTGAAAATATTGCAACATAATGAGAACACTTGTATTGTTACAGCTTTTTATGCAGATTGAAGCTCTCTTCCCACAAAAATTTGGAACATGGACAGACTATGCCAAAAGATACTGTAATGCACGTATCAGGTATGACAATTCCCTATAATCTCTAATCCCCACCTATTTACCATCACTCATCTTTTTTCACCAATATGTTTGAGTTTTCTGTTTTAGTTTCTATAATTTCCTCAAATAATTCCATGTGGTTATGGTGTTCTGGAGCTCTTTAAAGGACTTTAGAGCACAGAGATAGAAAGACTTATTCTAAAATTATTTTATAAAGGCAGTTTACCATTGATACCAAAACTAGAAACGAAAGTACCAAAGAAAAGAAATCAAGGACATTTTCTACTTAAGACTGTAAGTGCAGAAAAGCTCAATGCCAGTATGGAAAAAACTAATTAAAAGTCTGCTGTAGTAACAATATACAAATGGAATTCATATCAGGAATGCAAGCATAATTTAATATTAGGAAACGTATTAATGCAATTAGGCATGTTAATAAAAAAGAAAGACTTCATTTCACCATTTTTATTATACTAAGAAATAATTTAATAAAATTCAATATCTGTCTTTGATTATGATTTTCAGCTTTTTTAATCTTTATCTTTTATTTAATATCTTAAACATCCTTGTTTATTTTTCACAACATAGGATTTCTCCTCTTTGGTGCATTAACCATATTTCCACAACCGCAGTCCTGCACCACACTCCATATATTCTTCTCATCCTACTCATCTTTCCTACTCTCCCCCTCTCTCTCTTCCTTCTTTCCTATTCCATGTCTACAATGATTATATTTTTTTAAAATAAGTTTAAGGTGTATATGTATGTGTATTTGTATACATATACACTATACAGATGCAATGTATATGTGTGTATATTTGTTTTAAACCCAAAGCCATCTGCACATGTAATAAATAAAACTAAGAAGAGGATATTCACTGTCACCATGTTCTGCTTAATGCTGGAGGTATTAGACACTTCATTTTTTGAAAGAAAAATACCAGATAAAATTGGAATGAAAGATAAAATTTTCTTTGTTTGCAGGTGACTTTATTTATTACTAAGATACTGGAGGATCAACTGAAAATTTTTCAAAACAAAAGAGAACTTAATGTGGTATCCTAACACAAAATTACTATTAAAAATTCATCTATCTTTCTTTATAGAATTAATAGTTTAAAGATGTAATGTTAAATAGGAATGATGTTAAACATGTTGGGAAGCCATTAATTAATTGAAATTATTGCAAATTATTAATGCCAAAAGCTTGCCTACAGAAAACAAACATTATTAACTGAATTCATTATTTGGGGACTAGAAAACCCTAAATTGGTCAGAAAACATTTCATTTTTGTTGTTGTTGTCTGATTTGGAAACTCCTGACAGAAGGAGTTCCTGTCTTGCTTATTAATACAATTAGTACTTCAAAAAAGTCTGTATTTGTGGAGAGACTGATTATTGGAGCCAACTGTATTGTTTCCTGTTTTCTAGGGAAAACCATTCCAAGATTATCATTGTGTTTCTCAGAAAACATTGTCTTCCAGAGTGCATTTTGAAAGTTTTATGTTATTCCTTTACTTCATTACCTTGAAAGCACTGTGGTTCCATAGAATCTGATTCAGAAAAAGGCACTTCATGGCATTTTGAGTTAATCTGGGGAATGTTATATTTTTTTTCATAATGTGAAGATGTCACTTTCACACTATATTTTGCAGAAAGCAAATTATGGTTAGTTATTCAGTTCTAGATTCATATTTTATATTTGAAATGTCATGACTGTATTAAAAATAAAATTAAATGAAACTTGAACAAAAATATATCTGGTTTTATAAAGTTTATTAAATACATAAGTGATGGGAAACAAAAATATATTAAGGTGAATGTGGTTTGCAACTGTGAGGTCTAGTAATAGGTAACCACCTCCCTGTTTGATGGGCAAAGCAGAGAGAGAGTATTACTCAATCAGAACATCCCATATCCAAAATCCTTTACATCATTCATTCTGCTGGATTATACTTAGAGGAAGCTATACATAACAAATGTGTTTTAGAAAAGACCACATATTCACTTGTCAACCAGTAGCACAATAGATTGCTGTTATTTAAGAGGTGCCTGGCAAGATGAAATCATTTGCCTTTGTCTGATTTTCTCTTATATTTTCTTTTACTTTTTCTGGCAGTAAGAAGACTTAGGAAATGACAATTTTAGTAAATATTCTTTGGAGGCTAAGGACATGGAGCAAGCGTAATAGACTAAGGTGGAGGACTGTGGGTATTTTGGTGGTAGGAGAACAATGGACCTGAGGGGAGAAATCCTGTACTCTCAAAAGATCAACAAGGGTATAAAATAATAGTACTATACTTAAAAATAAATAAATAACAGTAATAATGTCAACATCACATGTACAGTCCTAATTCAACCAAATAGCCAGGGATACTTCAGTAGTCCTTGTTTAATTCTCTCTGATTACATTATTTTTTCATGATTTATTTGAAAATAGACTGTAATATAAGTCTATTTGAAAGAACCCTATTGTGTTCTTTTAATATTTAAAAAAATATACTACCAAAAAAAATGTTCTCTTATGCTGGAAAAGAGGATACATAAGTAATCCAGTGAAATTTTCTGTTTTCAGCTTTCGAAAGGTAAGTTACAGGATGACTTATTTATCCTGTCTAATGTCATGCTTAAAGGTTAAAAATATCCCTGAATATATTCATAGTAATTCATTAAACTATCATCACTGCTGATATTTTGTGCCAGCTCTACCTATTTGGAGAAAAGTTATGTAAATGTTTACATGAAGGAAAATGCTAGGTGACAATACATATTAAAATTAGTTATAATCATTCTCTAAAAGTGTTAATAGGCCATTGTCAGCTTTAAGAAATTTCTCTTATTGAATTATGCTGTACTTTGTCCTCAGCACTATTGCATTTAATGTTCTCACCCATGGCTAAATAGAGGTCAGTTCTATTCCATTTGCAAATGTTCAAATATAAGAAAAATAGTAATAAACTAGATAGCAGAGATGAGTTTGAAAAATAATTAGATGTAGATTAATAGGGTAAATTCTGAACTAGCACATAGAAAGTCTGCTCTGTGTGAAGGAATTTGAGAAACGTTCACTGTTATAAATAGTGCAGTTCAAAAAGACTTCTAGTTTTGTGTAACCCAAGGCTGAAGTGAAGTTAATTATCTGTCACAACTGATAAAAAATATACTATATTGGACAATATTACTATATTGGACATATTAAAGTAATATCCAGAGAAATGGTTGATTGTACTTTACTTGTTGATAAAAGTATATCTGAAATAGGCATTAATTTGGAACTAATCCATTCATTCAAAAAATATTTATAGGGTACTTGTTAGATGGCATGTTATATGCTAAGCATCAAGTATGCATTAGGGAACAAGACCCACATGGTCCTAGCCTTCACTGAGATTTCAAATCAGATACTAACAGATAATTAAACTTGTAAATGAGTCTCATTAAAGGGAAGTGTACTGGATATTATGGTAAGTGAACTAACCAAGTCATGACAGAAGAGACATCATCCTGTGAGTGATAGTTATATTCATTCTAGAAAGAGAAATTTTATCTGCTATAGCATAGAGTAAGAAAGACTGGTATGACTTTAAAGAATTAAATGAAGTCCAAGCCAGGCACGGTGGCATGTGCCTGTAAGCTTCAGCCTTGAAGTGTCTGGGGCTAGTGATCATGGTTCAAGTCCCACTCAGGGCAAAATAGTGAGACCTACTCCCCCAAAAAATAGCTGGGCGTGGTGGCGCACGCCTGTAATCCCAGCTACCTGAGAAGCTGAGGCTGGGGATTGCTTGAGTCTATGGTACCCCGGGCAATGTGAGCCTGTGGTTCCACGGGCAAAAGTAGCAAGACCTAGTCTCAAAAAAAAAGTAAAGAATTAAATGAAGTCCAGTTTAGTTGAATATTCTTTAGCTAATGAAAGACTGTCTCAAGACAATGGAATTAGGCAGATCTCTTGTATACAGTCTTGCACTTATTTGTAATTGCAGTAAAAAGATTTGGAGAGCATTCTTTTGCTTTTTCAGTTATCAGTATTGTGAGAGCATAAGGGAGTTATTGTGGTAAAATATACATAAGAAAACTTGCTATTTTAACTGTTTTTGTGTTCAGTTAGTTCAGTGTCATTGAGTACATTCATCATGTTGTATAACCATCACCAATATCCTTCTCTAAAACTTTTTTTCTTTTTTGAGACTAGGTCTCACTATTTTTGCCCATGGAACCGCAGGCTCACATTGCCCGGGGTACCACAGACTCAAGCAATCCCCAGCCTCAGCTTCCCAGGTAGCTGGGATTACAGGGGTGCGCCATCACGCCCAGCTATTTTTTGGGACTAGGTCTCACTCTGTTGCCCTGAGCAAGACTCGAACCATGATACCATGATCCCTAGCCCTAGCCGCTTCATAGGCTGAAGCTTACAGGCACGCACCACTGCACCTGGCTCGATCTCCAAAACTTTTTCATTAAAAATGAGACTCTGTGTTCATTGAAAAACAACTTCCATTAACCCTTCTTTGGTCCCTAAACTGTGGAGTTTTAGAACAGGAAAGGAACATGCCTAGTTAGATTTATAAACTATTTTTTTAGACTCTTTAGACATTTCCACATAGTCCAAAGTTCTATGCCAATTAGATATATATACTTTTAAAAAATCTCCTTTTTTACTTCTATCCCCCTTTTTAAAACCAACTGTGCATGGTTTTAATTATCTTTGTACAGGAATTTCCTATATATTTCAGCAACTTCATTTTTTTACATAGGTGGTAGTATACTATAAGCATAGATAATGTTTCGCACTTTCCTTATTTGTCATTTTTGTTGTTTTATAAATACTCCACCTCTTAAAAATCTTCTTGACTTTGTTGAAAATATACCATAGTTTTTTGGGTAGCAGATGTTGATGGCATTTTGCATAGAATGATTTTTATTCTTTTTGAAATGGTAACGGTATCTGCTCTTGAATGAAAAAGTGTAGGGTTGAAAGTTGGATAAAGGATGCATAGTGTAAAATTTTGCCAAATAGGGGACAAATAACAAATTAGTATGGTAGAATTGTTATGTTAGTAGTAATATGTTAGTAGTGCTGTGGGAAGAGGTGGGGGCAGGCTCTTACTAAGAATTCTTTTTCCTAGCTTTTTCTGAACCGGAAAAACTTTTACCTTAATCGTATAAAAAAGGGGCAAGAACCCTTATCAACTCTTAAGCTTCTACACACTCACTAGTTCCCTTTATTATTCAAATACCTGTCTCTTGCCCCAGGTCTCTCTCCCAAGTCAGAGAAAAAAAACTTTAAGTCTACCTCTTTAAGGGTTCCTTGCCACCCTCACCTCTTCTTGTCATTTCCAAGCCAGAGAAAACTCTTAAAGTGATGAAACTATTACTAAGTAAGAAAGTGATTATCTATATATGTACTACAAGATAAACAAAAAGCAGTTACTCCACCATTGTCCAAAACTGTCCCTAAGTCTCTGGTTTCCTCACCACATGTCCAATTAATCTGATTTTAGCAACACATGGTCCAAATGCAGGGCATCCTTCTTTTCCTACTTTGGCATGTTTCAGTATTCTCCAATCATGTAGTCGAAGATGTGGTGTTCTTCTTTTTCTCTTTTGGCATTCTCTCAACTTCAGGAAGTACAAAAACTCCAAGATACAGAAACCAACAAAGTCCAATTTACTGAGGCCTAGCTTAAGGCTGCTCCAAAAGGATCTGAGTAAACTAGTTATGACAGACTCTAACATGGAGTTCAAATCTCCAAACTCTCTAGATTCCTTTAGAACACACACTCATCTTATGCATGCTAAAACCATGAGTTTACCAGCCTGGATCCATAGACCATGGGCCCAGGCCACCTTCAGTCATGTGGCCGGGCTTACAGCCTCTTTCCAAAATGACTGAATTCCTTCTTCTATTCCTAAACCTTTTTATATCCTTCTCTCTTCTTTTCCCACTCAGACAGGACTCAGGAAGGAGTCCTGTTAGTTAGCATATATCACAAAAACTTTGTTTTTCCTTCTTCCTCCCCTTCTATCTTTTGAAAGGAAACTATGAATTCTTTTTATTTATTTGTTTGTTTGTTTATTTGTTTGTTTGTTTTTGAGGCTATGTCTCTCTGTGTTGCCTAGGGAACTGCAGACTCTTGTTGATCAGGGTGCCCTGGACTCAAGTGATCCCCAGCCTCAGCCTCCCAGGTAGCTGGGATTACAGGCATGTACCACCCAGCTATTTTTTTGAGACTAGGTCTCGCTGTGTTTCCCTGAAACCACAGACTCAAGTGATTCCCAGTCTCAGCCTCCCATCCTAGGCTGGGATTAAAGCCACACACCACCTTGGCCGGCTAAAACTATGAATTCTAATAGAGTCCATAAGCACATCTTGGCATATCCTTTTTGAAATTTACAATTCTAAAGCAACAGGGGAGTATTTCCTTTTTTCTTAGCAATTTCTTATCATTTAATAATTATTAAATATTATTTAATTATTATTAAATAATAATCTTATCATTATAAATGCATAACATTAGCTGTGTTATTGCTGTTACCCCCCAACAGTAGCACTAAGTAGCCACTTCAGGTCAATTCTAGATTTCACTAGAATTGTTTTTTTTCTAAGGTACAATTTCCCCCAGGAACATAAGGTAGTGTGGGGTATTGTCTTAAAAAGAGCTTATAATTGGATCCATTCAGGACTAGTTGTTACTGTTTCTTTTTCACCTGCTTCTGTTGCAGGTATGTGAGACAAGGTATATTATGCTCTTCTGAAAAGAACAAAGCTATTGTATGGATATGGAAATTTAAAAAATGCAGAAAGGTTATGAAGATTGGAAGGATCTTGTAGAGATAGTGAGAATGGAGACAGTAATTGACTGAAAGGTCCTGGTAAGAGAGTTAAGATATGCTGGGTAGATATGAACAAGTGGGCTACAAGAATGTTTTGCAATAGAGAAATGAATGTCTAAATTTACCCATAGAGGTGTTTCTCAGAACCTGTTTAACCATGGGAGTGAGTGCTCAGAGTACATTTTACAAGGTCATTGGAGACAAACAGTATGAGGAACTGAAAAAAAACCAAAAATGTTATTTTAAGATATATGTTAGCAATGAAAACATATCTGGGAAAGGGTGATCTGAATAATGAAGGGATTTCATCTTCAGCGATACAAATGCCTAATATTGATTGCCTACTATAATTAAGACATTATTTCAGAGCTGTTGGCAATACAAAGATGAATAAGACATAGTGCTTGATCTTGTGAACCCTATAGGAATTTTAGAAAGAGAAGATATCAAGGGGAAAAGTCATTAAGTATTTAAAGGTCTGTCATGTTTTAAAGAAATTAGACTTTTGTCTTTGTGGCCTCAAAGGACAAAACTGCTGTCAACAAATAAAATATAAAAGGATGGTACTTTTGTCTTAATATGAGTTAAGAAATTTTCAAATACACAAACATACTTTATATACAATAATAAAGCAATAAAATAGCACTGAGGAATAAAAATGGAAGGAAAAGAAAACCACCATAATCCAACTATAAATGATTTTGTCATTTTCTTTTCTTTGTTTTTACCCATGTCCATATAACTAGTAGTTTTTACATGGCTTTATTTTAGCATTGTCTACATGTAATGAATGCTACCATATTCTTATTTCATTTAGCATTGCTTTTTAAAGTTGCTTTGTTTTTATCAATTTAGAGGTAGTTTTATTGCTTTTGGAAAAATAATTCATATTTGTAGCAAATCATAGAATGGAAAAATATCTCAGAGGTGACCATTGCTGATTTGTTTTGATAACTTTCCCTCTAGAAAGTGTCTCTCTTTAGGTATATAAGAATTGATAGATGGGTGAATAATCAGTTTATATAATTAGGGTCACATTATATATATGCTCTGTAAAGCTTATTTTGTTGTCAGGAAAGAGAGGCAGTCTCTTTTTACTAAAAATCCTTTTGCCCACTTTTCCTAAACCAGAGGAAAATCCTTAAACTGTTGCAGACTGGGCAAAATCCTTTGTTAACACTTAAGCTACCACACATTAGTTTGTTATTCAGATACCTGTTGCTTGCCCTGGGCTCTCTCTCCCAAGCCAGGAAAAAAACAAACAGACAAACAAAAAAATCTTTAAACTGGATCTCTAAGGATTCATTGCCACCTGCAGCTCTTGCTGTAATTTCCAAGCTAGAGAAAACGCTTAAAGTGATGATACTATTTATTATTAAATAAGAAAGTGATTTCCTAAATATGTAGGTAATCAAGACAAATATGAAAAACCCAATTACCCCACCATCATCCAAAAACTGTCCTTTAGTCTCTAGTCAGCTCACCACATGTCCAATCAATCTGAGTTCAGCAGCACATGTTCCAAATGCAGGGCATCCTTCTTTTCCTCCCTTTGTTTCTGTTTCGACTTTCTCCAAGCACATGAGTGAAGACGTAATGTTCTTCTTCTTACAGCATCCTTCTTAACTTTAGGCAGTAGAAAAACTCCAATACACAGGAACCAACAACAGGTCCATCTTAGGCTTTGCTCATGGCTTCTCCAAAAGCATCTGAGTCAAACTAGATATGACAGATTCCAACATGAAGTTCAAATCTCCAAACTCTTTAGACTTCGTCAGCACACACACACTCTGCTTACGCATGCTGAAGCCATGAGTTCACTAGCTTGGGCCCAAGGCCACAGGCCCAGGCTGCCTTGGTTAATGTGGCCAGGTTCACATTCTCCCCCTAAAATGGCTGAAAATCATTTCTCTTTCTTTTAGCTCTTTTTATACCATCTTTTTCTCCCTTGTTTTCCTAGTCCTTCTTAGATGGAGTCTTGTCAATAAGCTCACATCACAAAAGCTTTTATTTCCTTCTCTCTCCCTTCTGTCCTTCTGAAAGGAAATTATGAATTCTAATCATGAAATTTATAATTCTAAAGCAACAAGGAAGTAACTCCTTTTTTAAGCTATTATCAGTGCATGGCATCAGCTCTGTTAATGGCAGTACCCTCCAACAATTTCATTTAAAACTACAGAATGTCTTTCTATACCAAATATTAAAATACAACATTTTTGACTACCTGATGTCATGTGATGTCAAGTATTTTTGATGTATTATTTTAATCTTTTGAAGTTCTATAAAGTTAGTAATATATTCATTTTTTAGATAAGCAATCAGGTTTGAAAACATTGTTATTTGTCTAAATCACAAAGCTAAAAAGTGAAACCTTATTTGTCTTTTGATTGCACATATATACATATATATACAAACACATATATAAATACTACATCTTTGTTCATCCCGGTATTCTCCCATCACTTTTATTTATTTATTTATTTTTGAGACTAGGTCTCACTATTTTTGCCTGTGGAACCCCAGGCTCTCATTGCCCGGGGTACCACAGACTCAAGCAATTCCCAGCCTCAGCTTCCCAGGTAGCTGGGATTACAGGAGCGCACCATCACGCCCAGCTATTTTTTTGGAACTAGGTCTCACTATGGGCCCCAGGCAGAACTCGAACCGCAATCCCTAGTCCTGGCCACTTCATAGGCTGAAGCTTACAGGCATGAGCCACTGTACCCGGCTCTCCCATCACCGTATCTCTTGTGTCCTCCCCCAATTTTATTCTCTTCCCTCCTCCCTTGATCTATGTTTCAATTGGCATTTTAAATTTTTTTGTCTGCTTGTTTTCCCTAAATCCCTCATATAAGTGAGACCATCCTGCATTTCTCTTTTTCTTTCTAGTTGATTTTTGCTACTATGATTCCTTCCAGCTCCATCCATGTTGCTGTTGACATACATTTATCCTCTTTGATTGATGCATAATATCCATTGTGTACACATACCACATCTTTTTTAGCCACTCATCAGTTTGGGGGCACTTGGGTTATTTCCATATCTTGGCAGTTGTAAATAGTGCTGCAATAAACATCTGAGTACATGTGTCCTTTTTATTATTGATCTTGTATCCTTTGGGTAGATTCCCAGTAGTAGAATTGCTAGGTCAAATGGTAGTTCCACTTTCAGATGTTTGAGGGTCTTCCACGCTGCCTTTCATAGTGACTGGACCAATTTGTACTTACACCAGCAGTGTACTAGTGTCCCTTTTTCTCCACATCCATGCCATTTGTTCATTTTTTTTTATTTATATAAGCCATTCTTACTAGTGTAAGATGGTATCTCAATGTGATTTTGATACTCCAACAGATCTGTTAACTTTCAAAAGGTCTTGTCAGCACATAAAATAACCTTTTTTCTCCTTTTTCCTTGAGACCTCCCTCCTACAACCTTCTGTTGTGCTCCAATCTGGACTGTTTTTCCTTTAGATACGGTACGGAGCTGTCATCCTGAATTTTTTCCTGCCACTCTGCTTTACTGAATCACAAAATTCCTGTATTCTATGAATTTCAATTTCTGAATTTATTTTTATGTGTTTTTTTTTTGCTGTTTTATTATTGAAAAATTCAACATATACAAAAGTAGAAAGAATAATATAATGAACTCCATGTATTCTTCATCAGCATCTACATTTACCAACCCATGGCCAGTATTGTTTTAGCTAGGCTTTTATCTATCCACCAACCCCATATTATTTTGAACAAAATTCAGACATCATATTATATCCATAGAATATTTCAGTATGGGGGATAAGAGGGAATAAAAAAGAATAATCCTAAAAATCTGAGTGTAGATACATACTGATGTATCTATGAAGGTCATAAATTCTATTTTTAAAATAGTTAATTATAATGCTATTATCAGGCTTAAATCCTTAAAATTAACACTAGCTCCTTAATATCTTTGAAAGTTTAAGAAAGGTTTAATTTTCCAGCTATCTTGTATCATAATTTTACAGATTTTATTACAATTTTTCCCTATACTTTTTGGAATCAGTACCCCAATGAAACTTATACATTGCAAGAATTTTCTTAAATCTTGATTATTTTCTAGATTTCTATTCTATTTACTTATTTTATTTTTTAATTTTTGAAGATACTAAATTGTTTTTGTAATCTGGATGTTGGTGCCTGTTTCTCCATGGTATTGTTTACCATTTCCTCTATCCTTTACATTTCTATATTGTAGTTAGATCTAGAGACTTTTTTTTTTTTTAAATCTAGGGTCTATAATTTTTTTGTAATGTTATCAACTCTCAACATCAGTACATGAAAAAAATATTCAAGTAGAAAGGCTTACCAGATGAATACCAAATGTTACTTATGTGTAATATAGAAAAATCAAACAAAGAATCAGATAAAGTCAAACTAGTAACCTTAAAAACCTAAATGTAGACCTGAAGTTACCAGTGGGAGAGGAGGATATTTGAGAACAACATGGAGTAATATGGGTATTTTGGTCATGGCTGCATTGTGATAACCACATCTAAAGGAGGAAATCTTATACTTCTAAAATACAATAATGTAAATCATTGTTATTTCAGTAAAAAATAAAATAAAAATAAAGTTACTCATTTTCTAAAGTTACTCTGTACATGGTCTGTCAAATTATCAGGCTTTGCAAAATGGTAGTATTCTACATTTTTTCAATTATAAGGAAAGCCTCTCTGCTGTATGTACATAAAGTGATGTAACTTGTTTGGAAAAAAATAGGATAAATGTTTAGTTTATACTTTTTATTTATGAGCTTTCCAATTAGCAGGTTGTTCTGCAAATTCTCTTTAATTGTGTCCAGTGAGAGTTTTTATTTTAGAAGTTGACAAATGTAATTCCTACAACTTTGTTCCCTTTCAAGATTGTTTTGATTATTCTATATCCCTTACATTTTTCTGAATTTTAGTGTCTGTGTATTTCTATCAGCTGGAATTTTGTATTTGCTTATTAATTTCAGTGCTATCAGTTGGAATTTTCATAGAGATTACCTTGAATCTATAGCTCAGTTTGGGTGTTTTTGCTGTTTTAGTATTAACTCTTCCAATCTGTGTACAGCTATATTTTTGCACTTAATTTCTTTCTCTTGTGATATGCATTTTCCAGTATACAATCCTTATGTTATTGTTGTTTTTTTGTGAGTGTTTTATTTTGAGTGAATTAGTTTTTCATACTTTCTCTTTTTTTTTAGTACACTTATTACCTTCATTAATACTCAAATTGTGCCACCTTTGACAATTAGGACCAGTTTTTGTTGCAGCCCCAGTAGTCTTTGGCTATTTCCGTGCTATCTGATGTGATAAAATATTCCATCTTTATTTTATGCATTGTCCCTAAGTTCTTTTTTGCTTATTTCCTAGTTCTCTAGACATATATCTACTCATCAATAGTTTCTTAAGAAATTAGGGGCATAAAAAGTAAAAATCCTTATATGTATATTTGTAGGTAATCTCTTGATAAGTTAGCTGGAGATAAATGTTTGTAATGGAAATAGTTTTTTTCTCTGGGTTTTGAAGTCTGTTCTCTGTTGTCTCAAGTAACTAGTTTCTTTTAAGAATCTGATGCCATCTGATTTTCGATCCTTTGCATATTTCCTGTACATTCATCTGTCCCCGTATTCTGGAAGCTTGTAAGATTGTCCTTTATCCTTGTTATTCTTTAATTTTACAAAAATGTGTCCTGTTTAGTGCCAGTGATGGGAGCTAGCTATTCCCTTTTACTTGAAACTTGATACCTTATGTTGAGAATTACTCATTTTTTACTTTTTCCTCTTCTTTTGTTCAGTCATTTTTTCCTGAAACCTATTATTTATGTATTGATTACTTAATATTTTATTTTGATTTTCTTGTCTTACTTTTGGATAGTGATTTTGGCACAAAGAGAAATATCTAGACTAAGGAAATATTATACTTCAGAAAATAACATCTACAACTAATAGATTTTTAACAAGAGATATAAACTCATTGATCATCTTTTTGTTACAAGGCCGTATAAAGGGCCCCTTGGGGGCCCCTAAATCTGCCTCCTCTAAATAGAATCTACCATCAGCTGCATCAAGACAAAACATACTCTAATGTGTAAGACCTTTAGTAGAAAGGAACTTTAATACAATTAGTGTACAATAAAGAGAAGACAAGGGAATGACAAGGAATACATTTCCTAAATCAAGTACTCAAGTACTAAATCAAGTATCCCCTTGTGGATAAATGCCCAGCCAACATTGTTGGCCCAAAGCAGGGCCTCTGTGACTTGAAAACCTCTCATATATCTAAGGCACCTTCTGATGGGGATCCGTAAGAAAGGACCAGAAGGGGCCAGGCAAGTTGGAGACAAAAGGAAAAAAAACTGCCATATTAACCTCCCCAGAGGTATCTCATACATACCATGTTTCATATATATATGTATATGTATATGTATGTATGTGTATGTAGATGTGTATACATGTACATCTATATACATATATATAAGATTTGGTTACATTTCTTTATTTTTCTTGCCTTTTGTGTGTTCCCTCTCCCCTTTTCCCTGTTCCTTGCACTGGTCATTCCATCTCTTCTTTCATTTCCAGTTGTTGGTCAATTTTTGGTCCGTTGGTTTTTTCCTTTTCTTTCCTGGAGCAATGTTATACATGTCATGTTTCAAATCCCTAGTACCAGCCCAGGCTGAGGAGCAAACACATCTTTACTTGTCTCTCTGTACTGTGTGCCTCCTCCAGGTCTCCTTCTTGCTCTCCTTTCTTCCAGTCTCTTCTCTAGCTTCTTCTCCTCCTCATTCAGCACTACCCTTCTGTGAGTGGGACAGGACACCTGGAAACTCTTTTTCTGGGGATCACCCTGTTACATTTTCAGTAACAAGAACTGACACAATTGGATAACTACATGAAATAGTGAAGTTGGACCTGTAACTCATTCCTTAAACAAAAATTAAAAATGTTATCAATACCTAAATATAATATCAAAAAAATCGAGTATCTCTTAGAAAAATATAGGGATAAGTTCATTCTTTGTTTTTGGCTTTTGATATGAGATCAAAAGCAGGGACAACAAAAGAACAATGAAGCAAATTAGGCTTCATCAGTATTATTAACTTTTACACTTCAAAAGCTATCATTAAGAAAATAAAAATAACCCAAACGATGAGAGAAAACATTTATCTGTCAAGGGACTTTTTCTAGACTATGTAAAGAATTCATCCAATTCAGTAATGATAAAAAGCAAACAACTTTAAAAATCAACAAAGGGACTGGGCATGGTGGCACATACCTGTAAATGGCAGTCTAGGAAGCTGCCGCCTGAACCAGGAATCGAGGTTCGAGTTGCTCTCGGGGCAACGTAGCGAGACCTAGTTCCAAAAGAATAGTTGGGCGTGGTAGCACGCACCTGTAATCCCAACTACCTGGGAAGCTGAGGCTGGGGATCGCTTGAGTCCGTGGTACCCTGGGCAACGTGAACCTGTGGTTCCATGGGCAAAAATAGTGAGCCCTAGTCTCAAAACAAAACAACCAACAAACGATTTAAATAGCCATTGGTTACATAGACTGGCTAGTATAATGGAAGTTACTGCCTATTTAGAGCTGTATCTCCTAAGCACACTGACATACGTAAGCCTATCCCAAATGCCTGTAGTATTCAGATTTGTCAGTTCATCCCAGCCTTCCATTAGCTCAGCGTGAATGGTAGGTTTAGACATAAGCATTTTCTATATCTGAATAATGTACAATCTTATTCATTACTGCTTCTCAAGCTGAGCTTTTTGAAACTAATTTGCATTTATAAATAACATTAAAGACAGACTGTTATCATAAAAAGGAGAGCCAACTGGAGAAATTGCATTCAGCTTTGCTTCTTGTTTTTTCTGTTAACAGATATTTTGGTAAAAGGCCACAGTGGGATTGTAGAGGGGCATCAAATCTTAATGAACTTCATCAGCTATTAAGTGACATAATGATTAGAAGATTAAAGACTGAAGTTTTAACCCAGCTGCCCCCCAAAATCAGACAGCGTATTCCATTTGATCTTTCATCAGCAGTAGCCAAGGTGAGAACCTTTGTTTGAAAGTCTTATTTTAAATTATTTTTGATTATACAGTGAAAGAGTATACATTTTTTGTATTTCACGGGAGAAAAAGTCCACTTTCTTAAGATAGGTGTAATTAATAGAACACATGAATTGGCTTTATGTCATTTCAAAAATAGAGCAGGAAGAATTTAACTTTTGTTATCAGATAATGTGAAAAGATTTGATATCCCAGTGATTAAAAATTATTTCTGCTGACTACAGTACATGATTACTTCCATTGCAGTAAAGAGTTATTATTAAGAATTCTAAGTATTGGTAAGGTGTGAAATCTAGTAATTAGCAAAGATATATGTTTCTGCTCTAGGACTTGTGTGTTTGTGTGTGTGTGGGTGTGTGTGTGAATAACTATTTTCTAGAATAATTTGTATATAGCCTTGTTCTTGAAATCTTAAAACTCTGTACTCATGCCTTAATATGTAAGGTTCAACATATATAAGTGTTTTTTGTAATTCTTATCAACATTTACTTTTGGGAACTACAGTGCTTACATATTTTCTGAAATTTCTTCAAATCTGGGCATTGCTTTGTAGATAAAGACTATTGCTGTTTTACTTTGAAAGCTTAAGAGTAGCATTTATAAACATTGAACAATGTGTTATTGGTAAAATAAGAAAAATCTTATTTTTATACCATTATCTCTGACTTAGCATGAGAAGGAAAAATAAAATAATTATTTATTACATTTTTATTCCATTAATATTCCCCAAGACGTTCTGCTTATTTAAATCTTACTTTTTAATGAAAATATTTTACTGTCATATATATTTTCACTACCTTGTATCCTTACTTAAATTTTTATTTTTACTTTACAAAAAGTATTTTCTTAGGTGGAAGCTGCAATTATTTGATGAATGGTGCTAGCAGAGGTCTTGATTTTTAGCCACAGCTTGTCTTTGGTTTCTATCTTTAACTGATCTGCCTCCATGTTGATATTTTTAAATGAACACATTGATATGTTTGGGAGTTTTCTGTTTATATATTTCTATGTAAAAATTGAAAGTAAGCCATGATTCATTATTGTACTAATTGTTCTGGTTTTTTTATGCTAAACATTTTCTTCCCCATAGGAACTGAATACCAGCTTTGAAGAGTGGGAAAAATTAATGAGAGCTCCAAATTCAGGTGCCATTGAGACTGTCATGGGATTGATTACTCGCATGTTTAAACAAACTGCTATTGCCAAGGTACTAATGACTGAACCATTATGTGTTTGTTTTCATTAATGTTATTTAATGTATCTTAATATTTTTACATAAGGAGCTTATTTGCAAACTGTCAGGCATGTCTTTGTTGTTCAATTTTTTAACTGTTAAAGAAATTTTCAGACATATTCAAAGTAAATAATATAATAATGAACACCATATACCTGACCATATTGGTTTCTTTTAATATATGGTTATACTTTGATGAGAGAGTATAATATGCTTTATATATTCTGATTGAAAACCATGTATATTCATTTTTACTATCAGCTATTTCCATGGTTTTACTTCATAATTGCTACAGGTAATCTTTTCTTACTTAAGTAAATCATTTTTAATTGGTATTATGTTTTCAGTTCCCTAAAGAGATAGATGTACTGATATTCTGTTTACCTAAAAGTGTAAATTAGAGGATGTTAGAGTTTTTAAATCACAGTGTAACTATTAAGTAGACTATCACATATTGTTGTGATAGTTGGTGCTGTTATTTCTACCAACATGGTAGAACATATACATTCTAATGAGTGCTATCCTTGTCTATGGCCATACCACCCTGAACACGGTCAAGCTCGTCTAATGAGTACCATCCCTTTCCAAGTCTGAGGATTTTCATAACATAATTTTAAAAGTAAGGTTTAGCCTGGGGCAACATAGGGAGACCAGTCCCCCAAAAATAGCTGGGTGTGTGGCTTGCACCTGTAATCCCAGCTACCTGGGAAGCTGAGACTGGGGATTGCTTGAAGTGGTACCCTGGGCAATGACAGTCAAGATAAAGAGCATTTCCATTACTCTAGAAAGTTCCCTCTTGCATCTTGGCAGTCATTTCCATATACCTACCCTCTGACCTAGTCTCAGATCTATTCCTTATCACTCTATATTTTCCAGAATGTCACAACAATGGAGATATGTAATAAGTAGTACTGTTTCTAACTTTTTTCATTAGGCAGAAGGCTTTTGTTGTTGGTCCAAATTTTTTAAAATTTCATCACCAGCTAATGATCATTTGAGGGTACTCTTAGTTTGGCCTATTATGAGTAAAACGGTTATAATCATTCATCTGTACATCTTTGTATGGACATATATTCATTTCCTTTGAGTAACTAAAAATAAGATTCTTGGGTCATATGGAAAATTTAGATTTCACTTTGTTAAAAATGTATTCATACCATTTTGTGTTCCTACTGGCAATATATAAGAGTTCAAGTTTTTCTACATGATTGTTAGCAGTTGGTATTGTCAGTCTATTAATTGTGTCTATTCTATGAGTGTGTGTGGTATCTCATTATTTCAACTCATCTTTTCTTAATGTGTAAAGATACTGAGCATATTTTCATGTGTTTTTTAGCCTTTCATTTTCTTTTGTAAAATGTCAATTCATACTAAACCAAATCTGTCATGGGTTATAAACTCCTTATATATCTTTGAAACAAGTCATCTGAAATATATGTCTTTTTCAAATATTTCTTCCAAATCTGTATATATACTTTTTATTTTCTTAACATCATCTTTCAAAGGCCAGGCATGGTGGCTCGTGCCTGTAAGCTTCAGCCTATGAAGCGGCCAGGGCTAGGGATCATGGTTCGAGTCCCACCTGGGGCCTGTAGCGAGACCTAGTTCCAAAAAAATAGCTGGGTGTGGTGGCTCATGCCTGTAATCCCAGCTACATGGGAAGCTGAGGCTGGGGATTGCTTGAGTCTGTGGTACCCCGGGCAACATGAGCCTGCAGTTACGTGGGCAAAAATAGTGAGACCTAGTCTTAAAAAAAAAAAAAAAAAAATCTTTCAAAGAATAATAATTTATTTTGGAAACAATCCAGTTAATAATTTTCTCCTTTTTGAATCATAAATGTTTTTTATTTAATACAACTTCACAAATATTTTCCTTTTTTTACCCTAGAAGTTCTATATCTTTATGTTACATATGTAGGTCTACAGTTATTTTAAATTTTTACATAATAGAAACATGCTTGCTTGGTTTGGTTTGTTGGTTCTTGTTATTTTGG
>PVHY01000581.1:18739-215475 GCA_004024945.1 Uropsilus gracilis
TTTTTTTTTTTTTTTTTTTTTTTTTTTTTTTTTTTTTTTTTTTTTTTTTTTTTTTTTTTTTTTTTTTTTTTTTTTTTTTTTTTTTTTTTTTTTTTTTTTTTTTTTTTTTTTTTTTTTTTTTTTTTTGAGACTAGGTCTCGCTGTTTTTGCCCCTGGAACCACAGGCTTTCTTTGCCTGGGGTACCATGGATTCAAGCAATCCGCAGCATCAGCTTCCCAGGTAGCTGGGATTACAGGCGTGCACCACCAGGCCCAGCTATTTTTTTTTTGGAACTAGGTCTCACTATGGGCCCCAGGCAGAACTTGAACCGCAGTCCCTAGCCCTGGCCGCTTCATAGGCTGAAGCTTACAGGCACGAGCCACTGTGCCCAGCACCTTTACACCTTTTTTGAAAAAATAAATTGATTATATATGTGAGTCTGTTTCTGAACTCTCTGTTCATTGTTATGTGCATCTAACTTTACCAAATACTATGGCGCCTTGATTTTTGTAGCTTCATAATAAGTCTTAAAGCCATATAACATTTACCCCATATCTTTTATTCTTTTTTCAAAATTGCTGTGTCATTTGGAGGCCCTTCCCTTTTCCATATGAATTTTGATTGGGATTATTTTGAATCTGCAGTTAAGTTTGGAAGAATTGAATTCTTAGTAGAAATCTGATCCATATAAGAGAATATCTCTCTCCTTCAATTTAGGCCCTCTTTTTTTCAGTTTGTTTTCTAGAATACATTTTTTTACACTTATTTCTGGGTATTTCATCTTTTTATACTAGTATAAGTAGTATTTTTTTATTTAAAATTTTCACTTTTCTCTTATAGAATTCTTAGTTTTTTTTTTATACATTGACCTTTTATCATGTGAACTTACTGAACTTAATAGTTCTTATGACTTTTTTGTAAATACTTTGGGATGTTCTAAATAGAAATACTTTGGGATGTTCTAAATAGAAATCAGTTTTTTTATATAAAGATACTTTTTATGTCTTTTTATAAGCTGTTTACCTTTTATTTATTCTTCTTGCCTATCACATTAAAAACATAAGTATAATTTTAGTTAAAATTGACAGGGTTGAGCAACCTTGTTTTATCTATTTTAGGTAGAAAACATTCTCTTTCACCATTGATTATTATGTTATCTCTAAGGTTTTCATAGATGCCTTTTTTTTCTAATTGAGAAAATTTCTTCTAGTTTGTTGAGTATGGAGATGAGATGTTAAATATTTCCCCTCCTTTGTTATCCACCCCTGGTAGTTTAGCAAGAAAACTTATTGAGATCAGAACTTCAAAAGATATAGGACAGAGATCTGTAATTGCTGGAAGAAGAACAGGAATCTCTTTCCTGCTCAGGACCACTCATGGTTGCAAGATAGTTTGATTTTTGCAGGGGACAGGGCAGAAATGCTAGAAAAGTCCCCAATCCCAGGGATCACCTGAAACAAAGCACCAACCTTACGCTTAGTTGGTACCAGGAGATCCAAGAGGTCGCCTGTCCTTCACCATCTGCTTAACACCAAGAAACCATCATGGTCAGTCTACCACTGGAGGAGAGCAACTCCTGAAGCTGAAATTGCAGCTTTAGCACTTAGAAAATTCATTCATGTTATCACAAAGTAGAAGCATCCTACTGTTGGAAAAATTCAGTTTGTGGTGCACTGAATGTACATGTGCACAAGAAAACCTGAATACAATTTAATTCTGACTAGATTATCTCATAACCTCTCCTAGAGTAGTAGCATCTTGACCTAAAAAGACACATTCCTATTTCTGGGTATATCATTTATCTCAGTCTGTCATATTTTTTCTACATATTTCTAGCATTTGTTATAGACAATGAAATAAAAATGCAGTTTTAAAACATGAATCCTTTGTTAAGAGACAAAGCAAAATATGCCAGATGGAGAAATGACCTAGATTGTAAAGCTAGGGCTTTTAAAATACTGAAAACAATAAATTAAAGGATTTAGTTTAAAAGGTAAATTATCTTATAATCCAATAGTGGGGATAAAGTGCAGTCATAAAAATTTAGATGTTCTGTATTTTTATATTGGAGAAATAAAAATGTAGGTTCTCAAAATACCTTTGTAGGAATTTACTTATAATAGCAAGAAACTTACAAACAATCCAAATGTCCTTTAAATAATTTGTAGTACATTCATACAAAAGAATTCTCAATTAAAAGGAATAAACTGTTGATAAACATACAAAGCCAGATGACTCTCAGGAGTACCAGGCTGACTGAAATAAATCAATCTGAAAATTAACATAAAAAAGATACCACTTCTATAACAATTTCAAAATTATTGAATTATAATGATTGAAAATGGCATTATATCCAAGCCATTTACCTGATTCTGACAATGTATTTTGGCTGTATCAGACAATGTATTATGGCTGTATGAGAAATTGTCAGAAGTTGTTAGATTATATACACATGAAAATTGGATTATAATTGGATTATAATCATTTAAAATGGCATTATATCCCTGATTATATCCAAGTCTTTTATCTATTTTGTGTTGGTTTTTTTACATGGTATGAGGGAGTAATCTACATTGTCTTTTTGGTTTTTTTTTTTTTGCATATAATGGTTCAATTTTTCCAGCACCATTTATTGAAGAGACTATCCTTGTTTCAATGTATGTTTGTTGCCCCTATTCAAAAATTAGTTGACCATATATATGTGTCTTTATTTCTGGGCATTCAATTCTGTACCGGTGGTCTGTGTGTCTGTTTTTGTTTCAGTACCATGCTGTTTATTTATTTATTTATTATTAATGTTATTAATAATCATGCTGTTATTATTTATTATTATTATTATGGTTTTGTAATAAAATTTGAAGTTTGGAGAGTGATTCCTCCAATCTCTCTTCTTTCGGTCAAGAGGGCTTTAGCTATTCAAGGTCTTTTATTATTCTATCCATATAAACTTCAGCAATTTTTGTTCTATTTTTTTAAAGAATATCATTGATATTTTTATTGGAATTGCATTGAATATGTAAATTGATTTTGGTAGAATGGCCATTTTGATAATGTTAATTCTTCCAATTCATGAGCAGAGAATGCCTTTCCATTTCTTCATGTTTTCTCTCTTTTAATAGTGTTTTATAGTTTTCTTTGTATAGGTCTTTTACATCTTTTGTTAGGTTTATTCCCAAATATTAGTTTTCATTGGTGTGATGCTAAATGGAATGGCTTTTTAAATTTTTCTTCTTCTGACTGATTCTTTGTGTATAAAAAGGCTACTGATATATGTCTTGATACAGTAATTGGCTACCTTACTGAACTGATTTATTGTTTCAAGTAGTTTTTCTGTGGATTTTTTAGGGTTCTCTACAGAGAGAGTAAATATCATCTGCCTATAATGATAGCTTCATTTTTTCTTTCACTATTTGGATTCCTTTTATGTACTTATTTCTCTTACTTTATTACTGTGTGCCTAAATTTTTGTAAAATTCTAATCTTTAAAATATATTATGTGATGGCCACAGTCAAGTAATCTAATGCTAGAAAGAGTTTGTAAGTTAATCCAAAAGAAAGAAATAAAAGGAAGAAAGAACAAATGTTTCAGTAGAAAACAACTAGCAAGATATTAGGTTTAAATCTTATAAATATTAGGTTATATCAATAATTAGAATATATGTCAATTATCTGAACCCACAAATTAAAAGGTAAATATTGTCAGGTTGAATAAATTATTATATCTACCCCTAAAGAAACACCCCACTCTAAGTATGAAGGATAAAGTGTAAAAAAAAAATAAATTTAATATTATCATAATACTCATAGGATTAACATAGTCATTACTACTTTTCTTTATATGCTCCTTCAAACCCAACAAGGTAACCACACACATCATATTATCAATATTAATCCATCTTTTACATGAGTACATGCTCTAATACCTCTACAAATAATGTATAAAAAAGATATATCATGCAAATAATAATCAAAAGAAAGTTGAATGAGACATATCAATACCAGGTTTTATAGATCTTAATACAAAGGGGGCAGTTCACCAAGGCAAAGTAGTACTAATTATGTGTGTCTCTTAACAACTGAAACTAAGAAGAAGAAGATAGAAAAGAGAGAGGAAAGATCACCTTTCAAATAATCTTATGAAGTCCAGGTTGCCCTAATACTTAGACCAACATACCATCAGAAAACTGTAAGTCAATATCCTTCAGAATTGTCAAGATCCCTAACAGAATATTACCAAATCAAAACTATCAGTTTGTAAATAAGTTTACCAGCAGCATAAGGTTTGCTTAACATTGCATTGATCATTCACTGTAACTTACCTACTTGTTAGCAGAAAAATTGGAAACCATATGACTATGCTAAATGAAAACCTCTGACAGAATTCAACTTACAATGAAAGACCTGTATGAAAAACTTACCAGTTACACCATACTTAATGCTTGGAGACTGAGTGCTAGCCCACTAAGATCAGTAACAAGACCTGAATTTACTCTTGTCACCCTTTTTAATTTTGTTTGGTTCAATAGTGATATAAAACTTTAGAGTAATGTTCAAAAAAAATAAAAGCCATGTACTTTGAGAAAGAATATGTAAAATTGCTTGAAAGGGAATAAGTAAAATTGTCTATAATCATAGACAATATGATTATCTATGTATATAGTCCTAGAAAACTTTGACCTGCTAGATAGAACTGAGTGAATTTTTCAAGGTCACTGCATTCATATTCAGTTTAAAAATAATTTGTATTTCTATATACTCACAATGGAAATTTGAATATATTTAAAAAATATAACTTACACCATCAATAATCACAAGCTATTTTCAGGATAAATATATGAATGAAAGCTACCAAACTTGTCTGGATGAGGTAAAGGAAGCCTTAAGTAAATTATAAGATAAAGCATTTTCATGAATCAAAAGATTCAATATTGTTAATATGCCATTTGTTTACCTGAATTAATTTGTATATTCATTGCATTGCTAATCAAAATCCCTATAGTCTGTTTTGTAGAAATTGACTAGTTGAATTTAAATGTATGTGACAGGGCAAATTTAAACTACAAGCAAAACAATTTTGAATTAAGTTGGAGGACACATTGTGCAATGTATAAATGCCACATAAAATTAGAGTAGAGCCGGGCACAGTAGCACGTGCCTGTAAGCAACAGCTTATGGAGTCACAGTGGGGTCTGAGAAACATATTTAGAGTCCTGCCTGGGGCAGCAAAACGAGACCTAGTCCCAAAAACTAGCTGGGCATGGTGGCGCATGCCTGTAATCTTAGCTACCTGGGAAGCTGAGGCTGGGGATTGCTTGAGTCTGTGATACCCCGGGCAACGTGAGCCTGCGGTTCCACAGACAATAATAGCAAGCCCTAGTCTCAAAAAATAAATAAATAAATAAAATAAAAATAAAGTTAGAGTAATTAAGATTTTGTGTATTGGCATAGGAGTAGATGTTTGAATTAATAAACCAGAAAAGAATATAGAGATGGATCTTTACATAGATTGTTAATTGATCTTAGGAAAGGGAATGAGATAATCCATTGGGGGAAATGATAGTCTTATCAACAAATGGTATTTTAAGAATTGGATTATTCATAAAGAAAAAAATAAACAAGCCTTGACTGCTCTTTTATAGCATATATAAAAGTTAACTTGAAGTAGGTAATAGATTAAGTATAAGGCTAAAATTATAAAAACTTTTAGTGACGTATATACATAAAAAATATTTCCAACCTTTAGGTAGGGAATTTTTTCAGCAGGATACAAAAAAGTACATTTTTTTTTTTTTTTTTTTTTTTGAGACTAGGTCTTGCTATTTTTGCCTGTGGAACGGCAGGCTCCCATTGCCAGTGGTACCACAGATGCAAGCAATCCCCAGCCTCAGCTTCCCAGGTAGCTGAGATTACAGGCGCGTGCTACCAAGCCCATTAGTTTTTTTTGGGGGGGACTAGGTCTTGCTATGTTTTCCCCAGCGGGACTCAAACCGCTATCTCTAGCCCCAGCCGCTTCATATGCTGAAGCTTACAGGCACAAAGCCACCATGCCTGGCCAAAAAGTACTAACTTTAAGGGAGAAAAAGAGACTCAAAACATTTAAACTTTACAGTGTTAAGGTACCATATACAAAAACACTATATTGAAAAATATAGATCATAAGAAAATATTTGCAATTCTTTTCCCTACTCCATTTTCCAGAACATAATTAAGGGTTTTATCATAGTTTTCAGTTTGGTCATTGTTCATTCTGTACAATATAATGACTGTTAAACATTTCACAGTTGAGCTATAATTATGTTTCTTTCTCTTTTTTTGATAACTGTTGTTTTTCACAGACTTAATAGCTTTTTGTTGCTGTTGTTTGCTTGCTTACTTATGAGCTTTCTTTGTACTTAATTCTGAGTACAGAATTCTTACTTAAGGGAAAAGAATGTTTATGAGAACATTCACGAGTGCCTGGAATCATTAGGAATTTGGCACTACTTTCTAAGATCCTTGAAAGGAAAGAAAGGTGATGAAAAATCATTTATATCCAGATTGGAACATAATCCCAAAAATTAGTGGGAGCAGAAAACTAGTCCATGCCAATTCCCTAATTTTTAGGCATTTTAAATTTCTCCCTTGATAGAATCGTTGTCTTCAGCCACCTATATAAATGGGAACTTATGTTTTTATTGTAGAACTGCAGCTAGAAATAGTTTATAGCATTTCAGAATTAGAATTGTTAATGTATTTTTCCTCAGAAATATTGTTGAAATTCAGTAGTTTATAATTATAACTGTAAATAATAGTGTATCTACATTATAGATAAAATATGTTTTGAGGGAGGTAGGTGTCTATACGAAATAATTTTTTGTGAGAAAATATGTTTCAGAGTTCTCCCAAACTGATTTGCAAACCAGTGTTTGAATAATAAAGCTTCTAAATTTAGTACTACATTGTATCATTAGTGTTACAGCTTCCTTTCATTGGCTAAGTGTTTCCTGACTAATTCAACAGATATTTTTGTTGAGTATCTGCTATGGCAGTGATCATGGTTGGTGCTAGAAAGGCATAATGAAGAAGACACAGTTTCGCCTTTCTAGGAACTTGAAGACTGTTGGGGATGATAGTGAAATCTCTGCTCAGCTACAGCAGACTATATTTAGTGCTTATAAAATATGCTATTGTGGAACTATATGGAGGAAGATATGTCACCCAGTTTTGGGAGTTCAGGAGAGTGGTTCCCTAGGAGTAATCAACCATGATTAAGCCAACCAAAGATGAAAAAGTAAAATGGGAAGAGGTTTTGGCCAACAGAATAGAATTCAGACAGGTAAATAGTTTGAACAAACTCATAAGGATTAACCAGAAATGACATATTCATGGAATTGAAAGTAAAATAATCTAGATTTGAGCCTTAGAAAAAAGATCTTTAGCTTTGTAGGGAATATACTAGAAGAAACAAACCTGTATATAGGGAATCCATTTTGATTGCCACACTGGTAGTCCAGGCTGAAGTGGATGATCTGAAAAAAAGTAATGACTGTATCACATTTCACCTGGGGGAAAAAACCATAGAATTGAAGAGATAAAAAGGTAATAAATCAATGTTGGAAACTGAATATGATGGGGAAAGAAAAGGTGGAATACAGATTTTTTTCCTGTGATCAAGTGAACCGATGTTTGTTGTCATTACATTGGGCAAAACAAAATGCATATTTTCTGCATGACCCTTCATTAAGTATTATTTGTCCCAAAGTCAGCAAAATACAAGCTGTTAAATAATGTCTTTGTACTTAAGCAGAATCCTATTTGAAATACTTCTCTTTTTATTGGATCTCTGAATAATTCTGTTGAGCAATTAAAGATAATTAAAACCATAATAGTAAACTATCTAAATTTTGAAAACCTTGATAAGTATAAGAAAAAAAATAAAGAAAACAAATGAGTTTCCAAGTAAATGAGTTTTTATCAGTATGCAGTTATTTATAGGACATCCCAATTGGGAAGATATACTTAATTATTACCTAAAGTAAAATGTACTCTTTATTGCTAGTGGCTTTTAATCCTTAAAAAGCTATAACTCCATAATAAATTAATGTATGGAATGTACAATTTTGTTCTTTTCAGGTATTTTGAAGAACCTAGTGTTTCCTTTATGATTATTTGAATACTACTTAATTGTGGTTAGAGAGCAGTGAACTAGCTAGCAAGGACCTCTGGAGGTCATCTGTCCTCTTCCTTTACCCATAATTAGTGTAGTTTATAGCTTTCCAGCATAAGTTGCTTTCTCTGCTCTAATCTTTTCTCCTCTACCTCTCATATCCTACAGTATTTCCTAGGCAGATGGAAATAAAGAATCAGTGCTTTAAACTAGGTCATGTCAGCACATTAGATCATATTGATATAATAATTTTTAATACATACCGTGCAACACTATATACTTAGGATATTGCTGTATGTCATCCTTGTGCTGTATAAACATTTTTGCTGGTCTCCCTTTTGGAATTAAGTTATTTCATTTCTTGGGAGGATAGAGGCTAAATTATGTCTGTGATTATCTCTTTAGTTTTTTATTTTATGATTGAGGTCTTTTAGATATTTCTTTTTTTTAATGGCTTTGTTTTTATTGGTTGTACATATATGTGTGTGTGTATATATATACATGCATCTATGTATATTATATATACATGTATATATAATATATATATATATTTTATATACACATATATACATGTTGAACAAACTCATAAGGATTAACCAGAAATGACATATTCATGGAACTGAGAGTAAAGTGATCTAGATTTGAGCCTTAGAAAAAGAACCATCTCAGTCTTTTGTACCCTCTCCCTTCCCGTTAGATATTTCTTAGCAAGAAGAAATTTAAGAATGGCAATGTCAAGCTGTAAATAATGATAGTCACTGGTAAGTAAAGTGACAATAATTAAAGTTACTAGTAACACTCCAGTGACATATCTAAGATAACTAGAGTTACTCCTTTTATATCATTACTTTTATTTTTATAATTTTTATAAATATTTTTATTTTATTTTATTCTGTATCATTATTTGATAATATTTATTATCATTGAGAATAGTGATGAGTGGGAGCAGATTCTTTAACTTTAAGATAAGCATAATATTTTCCTAGAAAAGTATAGATATATAATGTATATGACTTAGCCATCTCAGTTATTTTCTGTTGTATTATAACAATGTCTTATTGTAGAGAAAGCCATATTAAGAGAAACACTAGGTTTTTTTCTATGAAAATTATTAAACCAACCCATAATTAAAATTCCTGTCACATTGGGGAGGGGAGCATTCCTTAGTGCCTTAGATATTTTCAGAAAAATTACTTTTTATCTATTTCCATTGCGCACAAACTGTTTCTCCTTTGCTGTTTCTCCTTTGTCTAGGCAGCTTAACACTGGTAGAAGCCTATTTATAATATGCAGCGAGATGTAATGGGGCCACTGCAATATTCCTTGTCAGAAAAGTACTGGGATGCTGTAAGACTGAAAAGTAACTCTTTCTAGGCTAGCTCTTTCATTCAGGAAAGGATGTCTGGCTTCTAACTGGGCACAGCTAGCCTCCTGTTCATTAGTAAGGAGACTGTTGGTAGTAAGTTACATATAAAGCAATGATGTTAATCACTTTGCAGGTAGATAGAGAATGTTAGCTCTATGGTTGTGTGGAATGGAAAGAAACTATTAAACGGGAGAAAATAACCATGTGTGGAGGAAGAGTGGTGTAAGGTTTTGAGGGTGGAAAACTGGTTTAGATTGGAATCAGAGGTAGAAGGATTTGCCTCCTAACCTTTCTTTTGTGGTAGTTTGTGGATCAGGGCAAATCTTTCTTATAAAAGAAAAAGAAGTGAGGAAAGATAAAAATAAAGAAGGGACATTAACTCACTTAATTCTCACCACCACTCTCTGGGTAGTAGTTACTTTTTATTTCTTTGTGTTGTTCATGGGGAAACTAAAGCACAATTCAAGTGACTTGTTCGAAAACTCAGAATTTAGGTGTCTGTATGTTTTATGTATTATAATTTTTAACAACCAAATGCAGTTTATTCATACATATACTTTGGTAGTACATAGTTGACTACCTTATTAACATGAACAGTGGATGGTATTAGAAAGCAGGATTCTTTTGTAAATTGAACTTAGTTTTGAGTTAGTTATTTTGATTACTGACTTTTATACTTTTATGCTCAAATATCCATGAAACAGCTTTCTTGAAAATATTTTTTCAGTTTTCAACTTTTCTAACTTTTTACTTTGTCTAAATTTAGGTAAACCTAATGGAATATCTTTCATGGAAATGTTCTCACTCATCCATCCTTGACAAACAGGCAGGTCGATAAGACAAGATAAAATAGAATGATTAGCACTGCTTCAGCACTCATCCTCTGGGTTCTGTGTCTGAGCTAATAGCAAGATGTCTTCAGGAAATGCCAACATTGCACACTCAGCCCCCCAACTTCAAAGCCACAATTACTATGCATCAGGTTTTCTCATTACAAAGGAAAATACTGTGTGCTTTTACAAAACCTCTGGACTTTACCTTTGTGTGCCACAAAGAAATTATTGCTTTCAGTGACAGAAGAATTTAGAAGCTCAACTGCCAAGTGATTGGTGCTTCTTTCTTCTATCATTTGGCATGATTCAGCACACCCAGAAAACAAGGAGAGGTGAAACTCGTGAACATTCCTTTAGTATTAGACCCCAAGTGCACTGTTACTCAAGATGATGGAATCCTAAAGACTCATGAAGGTTTTTCATTCAGGTGCCTCTTTAATGTTGATGATTAGGGTGTTCTTCAACAAATTACTGTAAATGACAGTGGCCTCCCTGCTGGCCACTGTAAATGAAACTCTGAGAGGAGTTCAGGTCTTCCTGTTCTTCCATTTCACAGGTGAAATGTACCCAGCCAGCTGGAAACATAGTAGTGTCACCATTACTACCAGAAGAGCAAAGAATATTTCTTTAAGAAGTGATTCATTCCTAGGCCATTATAAAGCCTGGCTCTAGTGAACAGTCATAAAACCTAAACAAATGCTAGGTGGTGCGGGAGGATTGCTTTTTTTTTTTTTAAAGAACCCAATTTCTTCTTTCTATTCACTCCAGCTGCTCTTTGTTGATCACTAGTCTTCAGTAGCCCCCATATTCTGATATCAAGTTTAGACATGAAGACATGAAGCAGAGATAAACTTTCTTTAGAGTTATTTTGTTAGTCACATTTCTTTTGAAGTCTCCAGCAGACTTATCAGTCAGAATCATTTTCAAGCAAATGGAAGTGCTAGGCTTGTTTACCTCACTCACAGTTCACTACTTGTTGATTAAGAAGAGCTTGAAGAATTTTCCTTAAAATGTGTGGCCACCAGATTTCAGAACAAATCTGGTATTTGGTCTATGTCTAAGGACTTCAAAACTTAAGGAGATGTTTCTTTTGTGCTCGCGTTCTCTTAGCTGGGAGTTATAGCTATTAAAGAAGAAATTATATTGAAACTTGTTAAAATGATAAGGAAGACTATTCAAGATAATTGTAATAGCAGTCAAAGCCATTTCAAATGATAGAGATCTCTCAACTCTGAATGCAGTAAAGATAAGGGGTTTATAGCCAATGAGCTATAATGAGGGTGAGAGATTCTGTGGGAGGACGATAACTAAGTGGAGACTTCAAGGGTAAGGGGATTCTTGCTAAACTGATCTGACAGGATTTTTACTAAAGGAAAGCCAACAACTAAGACATCAAAGTTAGAAAATGAGGAACTTGATATGATATTAAGTGTTGATCAGGTATCAACAGTAGGGGTACTCTTTATTTGCTAGGAATTCTTGCTAAGACTGAGCAGTACAGGCTTGGCAAGGACAGAATGGACTCTGTAGGCAAAGATCTAGGTGTAATCAAGAAGTTTGGTCAAGGTGAAATTCTTAGTCACAACTCAGGTTTGATTTTTTTAAAATTCTTTTCCTTCTTACCATTTGATTAAAAATTGACAGTAAAATCAAGTGCCTTTCATTAACTCTGATGCAGTGTAGGATTTTTTTTAACTATTTTTGCTTCAAAAACTATTACATGTTTCGACTCACAAAATTTTAAGAAAAAATTCTTACAACATATTCTTGTGGTTTTTCATGAGGTACAAGGAACAGTCTTCATTAAATAATTCTAATTACATCCGATCTTACATTAGATCTTTATTAAGATGTAATGTATTACTTATATTAGATCTTCATTAAGTTACATTTCACTAAAATAAGTTATAATTATTAAAAAACATGCATTTTTCTATAACTTATATAAAACCTGAACCAGTGTAATCAAGATAGTGATTATTTTTAGGACTTGCCATTCCACATACTATGTAGTTAAGGTGATTTGGATGCAAATTCCTGCTCAAATAACCTAAAATATGACCATGGAGTTATTAATGATTCTATTAATTAGAATAAAATAATTAGAATAAAATCAGAAGTTAAAATGCATCTATAGTACATTTTAAAATAAAAAACACACAATCCACAGCCTAAGAAATGAAGAGAATCCTAAAATTCATTTATTACATACATTTATTTTTAATTAATTTATTTTCTTACATCTTTGCTAATTTTTGAATAGTATTTGATTTTCCCCCTCTACTCTAGTCCTGGTAACTCTCCCCCACCATAACCCCCATGATTCATCACCATAGTCCCATGTACTCTTTCTTACTGTTTTGACCCCCCTCCCTTCTCCTGCTGTATTCCTCAGATCTATTAAAAGGATATTTTGATTTCTAGGAGGAAACATATTTCCTATTACTAGATTAGCCCCAAGAAATTGTTTAACCTGTTAGACTATTGAACTTTATAATATTACTAATGGTCATAACTCCTTCTGAACTAGTGATTGAAAGGACTTGGAAACAGGGGGCTTGTGCTTTGAAATCAGCAGTGTCTGAATGTAATGAGGAAGGGGTGATATCAGTGGAGCTCTTCCTGGCAGAAAGAGCTTGCTTGTGAAGAAGACACCAGGGAATGCATCTGAATACACTGATTGTATAGTTTGTAAGTCTGCAATGGATGGTAAGTGAAAGCACCTTAAAATACTCCAACTTGACATGTACTTTTTGAAAGGTTTATCACAGTAAATATAGCTCTTTAAGCAAACATGCAGTTTATTAAAGTGGTTCCGTTACCATGGAAACATATCTAGAATTTATAGCTCCTTATTTTGAGAGGACTTCATTTCCACTTTCTGAAGCACTGAAATCCAAGGCTAAAGTTATTAACAATCTCCAGTTTCATTGTATGACAAACTTCTATTGTTTGGGAAATTTAGGCATACAAAATATAACTTGTAGAATCAATCTTATGATTTTATGGTCACATGCATGCACTTTAAATATGTATTTTTCAGTTTTAAAATACCCATTTTAAATTTTTTATCATCACCAGAGCTATCTGTGATCATAGTTTAATGAGAACCGCCATTTCCAAATATAATAGTTCATTGCACATGTCCTCCAGAGGCAGCCACTTTCTATTCTTTTAGCTCTTCAATTCCTTCAGCAACATGTTTATATTGGCTCTGGGTTTGTTTTACTGCTTACATTGTAATTCTAACTGTTACTGCTTATTTGAGTCTCTACATATAAGTCTTTATTCTACTTTTTTTACCTACTTTTTAATTTCACTAGATATGAATTCTTAGAAGTAATTTTCTCTCAGAATTTCTAACATTGATGTTAAGAAAATCAATGTACTTCATATTTTCAATTCTACTTTAATTCTTTGAAATCTTTCCCTCTCTTCTCTGGAAGCTTAAAGAATCATCTTTGTCCCCAGTATTCTAAAATTTCATAATGAAAGATTTTGCTGTGGCTCCATTTTCATATATTGTGAAGCATTCTCAGTGGGCTTTTATCCTGTTCCAGTTTGGAACTTCATATCCTTAAAGTCTGTTGAACCTTATTCCTTTTTTTTTCCTTTCCTTTGTTTTCTAGACATTTTTAAATTTACATATTGCCCTTATGGACTGGTCCTCTGATTTTCTTATATTTTATACTTTATTTCTATTAATTATTTTCCATCTACTTCCTAGGATATATCCTAGCATATATCCTCATCTTAGTAAGCAGTGAATTTTAAATTTCTGCTGTACTTTTAATTTCCAAGAGTACTTGATTTTCTTTTTTCTTTTCCTTTTTTTTTTTTTTGTCAGCATCCTGTTCTTATTTTATAAACGAAATTTCTTCTCATTTTCTTTCTTCTGCATCATTGATTTGTTCACATGGAGTACTTTCTACGAATGTCAGGTGAATCTTGCATATATGTATAAGGTATTAAACATTGAAATCTTGTACATAGTTATAACTTAAAACTGTGACCTTCAGTAAAGGATGATCTGTCTGAGATTTCATGTTGTAGAATCTATCGATTTCTGTAGATTTCCTCCAAGGGAATTATTTTAGATTCATCACACAAGGATCATTTTATATGATCTAATATTCTGCATAGATAGGGTAGAGTGATCAAGCTCATTGTAGTATATAACTAACATCTCAGATATTCTTTCAACCTGACTTAGCCACACACCATCACTTTCAGAGACACCGTCTTCTGAATTTTTTTAGATTTTAAACCAGGTACTCCTCAACTTTTCTTACAGCCATTTTAGGACCTATCATATTGGTCCTTCAGCTACCAAGCACCTGTTTATTTTTTAGCTTATAAAGTTTGTTACTATTGAGCCCTCATCAATTCTCTTTCTCCTTACACATTTTGCTATTATTTAAATATAGCATTAGAGGGAGTGAAGGATAAATGTGGCCAGCCTGCTGTCTTTCCCCAAAATTTCTAAGTAACTAGGTCTTAACAGGATACTCTAGTCATGTTTTAGATTTAATTCCTTCTACTTTAAATTTAATTTTGTTATCTCATATTGATTCTCATTTTCAGTAGGTAACTTGACTTCATTAACCAAGAGAAGTCTATTTAATCTGAACTTCCTAGATTTTCTCCTTTTTACCTCACAATTTCATTGTATCTTTCAGACCTGTTCTTCCAGATCTCTCTTCTATGCGTTCACTCTGACCACTTGGGCCTCTTTTGCAACCTTCTCTATCTGGACAAAAAAACTAATCCCCTCATTTTCCATTTCTCTTAGCCTGTCTATTTCTTAAATGGCTTATTTGTAAATCAATCTAAGTTTCTTAGCTTAAATAAAAAATTAGTATCTGCTGCCGATTAAGCTGACAATACTCTTTTCCCATGGGACCGTGTATAATGACTGCAGCCTCCTTGTTTGCAGCCTGTTGTTTATATGAGTTTCTCTCAGGAGACATAGAAACAACCCTTTCCTGTGGATGTTCATGTCTGCTCTCATGCTCCTCCCAGTCATAAGCTCCAGGCAGAAATTTTGGAAAGTTCCAGGTGCTCTAACCAGAGTCCACATTAGCCAAGTCATCACATCCATGTTCCAGAATATCCACCAAGCTCCAGAAAAGGGTCAAGTTCCCTTGCAGCCAGAAAAAAATCCCATCTCTAAAAAGTGAGGCTTTACCAAGTTTAATGCAGATGAATTTGAAGATGTGGTGGCTAAAAATCAGTTTATACCAGGTGGATATGGGGTTACATACTCCCCTACTTGTGACTTTCCATGAAAATGGTGCACCCTGAACTTATCAGAGCTGCCTCCTCATTTATTGGTGATACCCACCAATAAATCCTACTTCCTATTCTCCTTTCCCCCAAAAATGAATAAAGCAATATTCCTTAATCCTTAAGCTTCACTCCCAGATATCTTATTCTTTTTAGTAGTTCCATAAAAAATTATTCATCTGATTTTTTTTACCTTCTATTTTTTTCATAACTCTATTCCACTTAAGTTTTCTCTATGAGTCTTTTTTTTGAAAACTATCTTTGAAACAAAATTGTCAATAGCCTTCATAGCCTATTTGACTACCTACTTTCCAATAAAGCTCTTCTCTTTTTTTTTTCCTTTTAGTTCTTGTATTATCCGTGTTTTACTTCTTCTAGATGCTTTTTCTCTAATCCCTCTTGCATGTGCTCCTTTAATGTGAGCTTTTATTTCCATAGGCTTATTATAGAACAAAGCAGTTAAAAGTTCATAGACACTGGTTTTTGAGAAGTTTTTCTTAAAAAAACCCAAAAAACATTTTCATGACATTAATATAAAGTTTAACTTTTAATTTTTAGGCAGGTGCTGTAAAGGATTATATTAAGATGATGCTTCAGAATGATTCACTTAAATTTCTGGTTTTTGCTCACCATTTAAACATGCTCCAAGCTTGCACAGAAGCAGTCATAGAAAGCAAGGTAGGTTACAATTTTCTTATAAAGTACTTTTTGGAATTCAGATTTCAGATATATTAAAGCATAATTTGTAGTCTTGCAGTTGAGCTTTGTTGCCTTCTTTACATGATAGTTTGTAAATTATCATCAGATGTTTTTTCTTGCAAATTATATTAGTTGATAAATTTTCTATTTAATACCTGTCTTACAGTTTTTGACTGATCATATTACTTGGATTGATTAAAATATGCTGCCTTGAATTTCATTTTTGTTATTACATATACATTTAGATTGAATCAGGCAGTCAAAATTCTTTTTTACCCCCAAGGTAACCTTTGAACATGGTGATATAAAAGGGAAAGGAAGAATGTCAGCTGACTTCAGTGTGCAGCTATAGTCATACCTTTTAAACTTCCAGACAACATGTTCTAGAGTATGATTATAGTGTTAAAACTTAATTTAGGTAAATTTGAAACATATGGCTCAAGTAACAAACCTGCTATGCTGACTTTACTGCATTGTCTTATGTTCACCTTGTTCCCTAACAGTCCTATCAGAGATAACATCTGCTCTTTTTTCCTTTCAAAATTTAAACCTGTCATCTCTATCTGTGTGCTGAGGGCTTCCACAGATGCTCAGAAGCAGCCAGAAGACATTTCCTGACAAATTATATGAGCTCAAAATACATGTAGCAACAGAACCACTAATCTTTGTAGGTACTTATGACTTTTTAAATGGAAGAATAAATCCATGCTTTTCCAATAGCTTTTTTCATATCTTCATTAATATTACCAAAAAAAGGCATAAAAGACTTATGATAAGATATTAAAATAAAATGTCGAATCCTATAGATTCAGTGGTACTCTCTTACTGATTATCGTATAGTATCTACAAAATTTCTTCTGAAATCTTCATTAACCGTTGAAGTCATTTTTAAAATGATTAGGCAATAAATTTGTATTTTTATTGTCTTACTCTCATTCCATTATCCCTTACAAGTCCTGGAATCTATTATAAAAATAATGTTCTGATTCCCCCACCCCCAAAGTCATCTTTACAGGATGTGTTTAAAATCCATTCAGCATCAGTATGAGTTAACAATGTTTCTCTGTATTACCCATGTAAGTGACACCATCTGGTATTTATCTGTCTTCTTCTGACTTATTTTACTTAGCATAACACCTTCCACTTCCATCCATATTGTACAATATTGTCAACCAATAGGAAAAAATAAAACAAAACCAGAACAGTGACCCTTCTCCTTTTTCCTCTCCTCTCACACACAAATATACAGTGGATATAGTAGTAGAGTTAGAGGTGAATTTCTCCCTAAGTCTCTCTAGCCTGACAATGTATTTTCTTTGGAAAGATCCTCAGAAGATTTTATAATGTCCCTTACTGGATATTAAATGAATCACTGGCCAATTTGTATCTGTTTTGTAAAGACATAAGAAGCTAATAAAGCACATTATTTTAATAATGTCTTATAAAAGGAAATATTATTTATCTCAACTATTTGAGACAATCTTTTCCTTAACTACATTCATAAGTCAGACTATTTAGATTGAGGGCTTATTCTTGTTTTTACAAAGTTGAATAAAGAGTTCTAACTTTTAGCTATTCTAAAACACAGTGATTACTACCTTTTTCTCTTTTCAAATTGTTCTTAAAAGATAGCACTGTTCAGCTAGGCACTTAATGTTTTTCTACTTTCTAAAAATTCATTTTCTAAAATGTTGGCTCTCCACTCTATGAAGATGACTGTATCACATTTGTTTTAAATTTGGTAATTGAAAAATGAGAACTCAGATTGGGCGGTAAAAGAAAATATTTCCCAGTTAGGATTTGGGCTAGTTCAGAATAAATGCACTATTTCTAATGAATCCCTAATGGGCTCAGTGGGTAGAATCCTCTTTTCACTTTGTACACATATGTGTGACTTTATTTTTACTTTGGAATTAGTGATCTTGTAACTTTAAAGTTAGTCTGAGCCATCATTTAAAGTTTACATATCAAATTACAGAGAATTTTATAGAAGACAACATTAGCTTAATTCACTATTGATTTATGAAGCTCCTGTTTGCTTGGCATTGAGTGTAGGAAGATGGATTGACACAATTACTACCCTCAAGTAGCTTAAAAGATTAAAAACATGAAATTGTTATAACTATTAAGAAATTTGCTTAAGTGTTGTCTTCTGTAATGTTTACCAACCTTAACCTTTTTTTAAACCCATTTCTCTGTTGTCATAATGAACATTTTTTAAAAAGCTGTAAAATAGATGAGATGGATGCATAGGAATGCATACTCTAATTCTGTGATTTCTCTTGATGCTAGACTCGTTACATTAGGATAGATGGAAGTGTTCCATCTTCAGAAAGAATACATCTTGTTAATCAGTTCCAAAAGGATCCTGATACTCGTGTGGCTATCCTAAGCATTAAGGCTGCTGGTCAGGTAAGAAATGCTGGCCTAAATTTGATAATGAAACATTGTTGAGATAGTATAAAAGTTGTTAACCATAATTATAGCTTATATATAGTTATATATAATTATTACTTTATATCCACCATCTGGCTTAATAACTTCATTCTACTTTATACACAGTATAAAATAATATAAAGTATTCACAGAAAAGAGACTTCAACAACTTAGATTCAAATCTTTCTAATTTTTGAAGGAAAGGATTTTTTAGAAAAGTATAGTTAAATAGCTCATGATACATTCTTGTGACCTATTTTCCATCCTTTGAATTTGTATAGAACTTTCTCATCTGTTTCTTTATAGCACTTATCTTACATAACAATCTGTGAAACAAGTGGCCTAAGAGAAAAGAACTCTACTGCCTCAGAATTTTTCAAGGAGTAACCCTGGTTTTTCTCCTGTTACCCTGTAGGGTTAGGTTCACATACAAGTAAATGAAAAGCCAAATTAAGAATGACTTGACTACACAAAATTTTATTCTGTCATGTGGTCACACCAAAGCTAGCACAGTGCTTCCACAGTACTGAGGGCTTGACTCCTTTGCTTTCTACTTCACCACTCCTAGCAGGTAGATCTTATCTAAGAGAGTTGCTGGAGCGCTTCTGTTTCTGTCAGTTAGGCAACTGGCTGGAGAAAGACATGCTGTTTCTCACTGTCTTCAAGTTAATCCCATGGCCACACTAATTTGAAAAGAAACTGGGAAAAAGTAGTCTTATTCCAGGTAGTCAACCTTGAAATCATGCAAAGGAATCAAAGAAAAAATGGTAGTAGGAAAGACAGTGACACACTATGTTAAAGAAAGATCCTTCTGGACTTTTTCCTGTTAACATTCAAAAATATCATGTTAACACCCAGTTCAGCCATGCTGCTGGGCACTGAGCTCCCAGCCATCCAGCCTGCCATGCTCCTTTCAGGGTTCAGGGAGTGCAAGGTAGGGGGGCCCTGCCACCTGCCAGGGCAGCAAGGAACAGCTAGGGGCGCCCCTGCCCACATGCCTGGTTCAGCCAGATGCGCAGGCTGGTGGGGGTGGGTTGGAATGGGTGGTAGGTGTCATTCCCTCTTGATCTTCTCTAAATCCAGTCAATCCTCACCAGAAGCAACTAAATCAGCTATTCAACGGCAATACAGAGGTGATAAACAAAGAAGTATTCCGGAACAACAAACATGTCAGATATATGGGACACAGGACTATAAGACTGATTATAGAGACGAGCTACCTCAGAAATACAACCACTGAATCTACAATGATAGGAACGGAATTTCCCATTCAGAGATGCCTTCAGTATGATCAAAGGACCCTCCCACTTTAGGGGATGAGGAAAGCCACAGAGACGGACAGTGACCCCACAATGAACCAGACCAACCATCTGCCTGCCAGGGCCTATCTCGATCAAAAAAATGATCACAAAAAAAACATCACAGCTTCATCTGTGATGTTCTGGGACCTAAAGAACCAAGCCTCTGACCCAGAGATGCTACCAACATGAGTGAAGCACACTCCTCTTCTATTCGGGGAAGAAAACCACAGAGAAAGGGCTGTGACCCCACAACAAAACTGTTAACCATGAGGAGAGAGCTGGACAAACCTTCTGCTGGAGTCTGTCCCCATCAGGGAACCCCTTTAACACCAATGGCCAAGAGTTGGCATCCCAATGCCAGACCTGAACTATAAGGCTTAGAAACTGCACCATGGGACAGACACCAGAATAAAGGAGGTAGCCAGCATGAATTTCCAGTGACCACACAGATCTGAAGAAGCGGTGACTGTCAACTTCACTACAGGAAATGTCACAATAAAGGAACCTGGAGAACAGTGCCACATACCTGCCCTTACAAGAGGTCCCAAATGAGCTTGGATTGACTACCCACCTCAGAGTTAGTTACTCTTAGAAATCTAAGCAGCATGGACTACCAAGTTCTCACCCAGGAAAGGGACATTTACAAGATAAGGAAGAGACCAATGGGCAAGACATCGACCAACTAACCAACAACTTTATCAACCAACAATTTGCAGAGAGAGGGAAGTCAGAGTAACCAGATTTGAGTGTGGGGAGGAAGGGCCATACGTAAGGGGAACAATATACACAAATGTGACCTAGGTTATAAGAAAATAATAAAAATATTTTTTAAAAAATCATGTTAATGTCTAAACCAGAATATTTAATATAGGGGGAAGGAATTGAGCTTATTGGTGTGTGTCTGACATGGTACATATCTGACATCTTCTGTGGACTCTGGAATCAGGAGAGTACCAACAAAATCTCAATTTTGTTGTGATTATTGATGTGTATAAATTTATAACAGATAGAAACTTTATGAGAATGAAGAATTCACTAGATATTCTAGCCCAAAATTGGCTTGTCACAATATTTACTTCATTTTGGATTAAAGATCAAGTAATCTGAGTTTTATATCTGTTAGAGAACATCACAAAGAGCTTAAAATTAGAAAGAGAATATGCATAGCACAGAAAAAGAAAAGTACAAAGCCAGGAAGGATGGTATATGAGTGGCCTACTGAAAGACTTAGTAAAAACTAATGTATGGATCTTCATGTTTTATTCAAGGCTGTAATTCTCAAGGCCTTAGATAACTCAATATTCATCTGCTTGAAAAATAGTATCACCATGGGAACAAAGAGAAGGAAAAAGAACTTTGTTCCCAAAGTAACACAGCATTCACAAAAAGTCACAGTGCTTCCAGGGCATGTGAACAAAAGCATATATTAGATGATACTCCTGAAGGATAGAGGGAAGATATTTCTGCTAATCATCTGATACTATTTACTATCATGTGGCAATAGTATATTTCACTCAGTTTACCAACTTCAAAATCATGCACTTTTGAGGAGATTTGGATTATTTCATTCATTGATTATAAGCAAAACTTAGTTAATGCTTGAAATTGTTTCACTATTTCAAACTGATATAACTGCCAACTGCACAAAAAATGCAATGTTGTTGTATATTGAGATACAAAGTGGTGAACTTCAGGGTGTTAGGTATAAAACTTGAAAAGTTTCATAGGAAGAATGTGAGTAGGGATATAATTTTCTTGCCTTTAGAATAGCACTATGAATTAAATGAATAGAGAATGTCATTGCTCTCTGGTTGCTATGACTACCGTATGTTAAAAATTATATTCTCATTTATAATGTATTTTATTAGATTTCCAATGGCAATGCGAATTCAGTCTTTATCCATGCATAAAGTGATTTTGTTTATGTATATATATTCATCAAACTGACTTGAAGTATTGAAACACCCTTTAAATGTGTTATTTGTAGTTAACCTGGCTTGCAATAAGCATTTTCATTTGCCTTTCATAAATAAAATTTTCCTAATTTGACTTAAAGTGAAAGATTGATTTGTTTCTAGATCCTTCAGCATTCTCTTATCCATTTAATATGTTCAGAGATACTTTATTATGTATGTCTATATGTTACATTCTCAGTTTATTTGCATCTCGATATCTTTAATTTATGTTGTTCAGGGTTTGACATTTACTGCTGCGACTCATGTTGTATTTGCTGAGTTGTACTGGGACCCTGGACATCTAAAGCAAGCAGAAGACCGTGCTCACCGAATTGGACAGTGCAGTTCTGTGAATATTCACTACCTTATTGCAAATGGGACTCTGGACACTCTTATGTGGGGAATGTTGAATCGCAAGGTAAAGCTTGAATTTAAACCATTATCACCTTACTCATTATGATTGTAGCCTGACTGGTAAGAGGCTGAGTTTTAGGCAAGGAATATTGATGTTAATAAATTCATTTGATAGTACCTTATCTGCAGGCCTCGCAGTAATAAGGAAGAGGTATGAATTTTTTTTTTTTTTTTTTAGACTAGGTCTCGCTATTTTTGCCATGGAACCTCAGGCTCACGCTGCCTGGGGTACCACATACACAAGCAATCCCCAGCCCCAGCTTCCCACGTAGCTGGGATTACAGGTGCGCACCACCACGCCCAGCTATTGTTTTGGAACTAGGTACTAGGTCTCGCTACGGGCCCCAGGCGGGACTCAAATCGCGATCCCTAGCCCCGGCCACTTCATAGGCTGAAGCTTACAGGCACGAACCACCATGCCCGGCCAGGAGAGGTATGAATTACTTACTAGTTGTTGCTTGTCATTTAAATGCAAAGTCAAGTTACTGCTTTGTAGATGTCAGAAGTGAAGTAAACTTGTAAAATCAACTGCTTTTCCATTTTACAGACTCAGGTTACAGGGAGCACATTGAATGGTAGGAAGGAACAACTTCAGGCTGAGGAAGATGATAAGGAAAAATGGGATTTTCTGCAGTTTGCAGAAGCCTGGATTCCAAATGAAAATCCTGAAGAACTCGGGAACGAAGTTTTGTTTACTTATGTAAGATTATATTACTTCCTTTTCTATCTTTTAAAATATAACATTAGTATATGTTGTCAAAAAACAGTAACTATTAATAATCCATGCTACACAAAGAAGCCTTCACAAAAAGTTGGAAAACCCCTTAGGACCAAAAGGTAAAATCGATAAAAAGAGACTGCAACCATGACTTGTGTCTTCAGGACTCACCGTTCTACTCCTCACAATAACGAGAAAAAAAGAAAACAACCTTCAGAAGAAAACAGGAGACTGTCTAGTATAGGAGGATGGGAAAAAATGTATTAAGTTTATTACAAATTGAAACAAACAAATGCAAAAATGACATTTGTATTATGACCAAATTATAGAAACTATTTATGCAATCAGTTAGAAAACACAAACAAACCAACAGAAAATAGGCAAAGAATGTAAGCATCAGAGACTGGAATAGCCAGAAGACAGGAAAAGAAGCTCTGCTCCACCAGAATTATGCAAATTGTACAGGCACAGTTTTTCTGTATAACTAGTAATTTATGGTGTGATATTTGATATCATGTGACTTTCCTCTTCCCTGAATCTTTCAAGTAATTGATTAGCATTTTTTGATGATCTTTGACCGAATCAGTTCTGAAAGAGTGGTTTTTCTTTATTTTGCATATATCAGTACTTTCATTTTTTAATGATGTCTAACAATATATAGGCTTCCTACTCAAATGTCAGTATCTGAATATCCTTAGTTATGCTCATCACTAAAAGTCTGGTTTCTGTCATTTGTAACTCCTTTTACCAATTTACCCATATTCTACCTGTTGCCCTTCCCTACTAGTAACTTTACTCTGTAGTCTAAGGGTTTGTTTTATATTATTTTGTTAATTTGTCTTATTTTTTATATACCATATGCAAAGTAAATCTGTTTCACTAAGCATAATATCCATCAGTTCCATCTGTATTATTACAAATGGTAGGATTTAGTTTTTTAATCTCTCTCTATGTATACACATGTAGCTGAGTAGTATTCCATTCTATGTAGATACCACAGTTTATTTATATATTTAGTTTTAATTGGGCACTTAGGTTTTTTCCAAATCTTGGCTTTTGAAAATAATGTTGTAATGCACATGAAGGTACATAAATATCTTAAGACTATTTTTATATTCTTTGAATAAATACTCATCAGTGGGATAGCTGGATTGTGTGCCTTTTTTAGTCTTAATTTTACCAGGAATTTCCATTCTGGTTTCCATATTGGATGCACCAATTTGCATTCCCAACTATAGTGTGCACAAGTTTACTTTTCTCTGCATTTCTTTTCTTTCAGGTAAAAGCAATTCTCATAGGAATGAATTGATACCTCATTGTTTTGATTTGCATTTTTCTTTTAATAAGATGTTTAACTTCCTTTCATGTACCTGGTAACTACTATATGTCTTTGGAGAAGTGTCTATTTAGATCTTCTGCTCATATTTAATTGAGTTATTCATATTTTTGTTGTTGAGCTTTATGAGTTTGTTTTAAATTTGGGATATTAACCTCTATTCTCATATATTATTTGCAAATATCTTTTCCGCTTCATAGGTTGCCTTTCTGTTTTAACTATGGATTCTTTTGCTGTAGAGAAGCTCTTATTTTATAATACAGTGCCATGTGCTTGTTTTATACCTTTGTTTTTTTTAGTCAACTATTGATTTTTTGCAATTCCATTATTACTTTTATATTGATTAGCTGGCATATTCCATAAAGATGTTACTACTCATTTTTATAAAATACCACTCTAAGCATTTGGATTGTTATTTGATGTTATAATCCTTTTTTAAAAAAATGATTATCTGGCTAGTGGAAATGCCTTAAAAATGACTTTTTTTTTTTGAGGCTTCTATAATTCTTTAAAGTGATCTCTTAGTTTCTGATAAGCATTATATTCGATTCACTTTGAATCTTTCTTTGTCTCAGGCAGGGAACTGGACATTTATTTAAGGGGTTCTTTTTTTTTTTTTTTTGCTTTTGGGCTGTTTTTAATGTGTAGAGACATATACACATATGCATATACTTATTTGCATAAATAGGGTGTGTGTGTGATAATTCCAGCATTTTAAGGACTGTTCACTTTATCTCTGTGGTAGCCCCCTTCTACTGCAGCTGAAGGATAAAACTGGGGCAAAAAAGAAGTGCTTTCCACTGCATGGATAGAGCATGTGTGTGCAAGTGTGCAAGTGCACATGTGTGCTAGTCAGCATATAACAGCCCAGCCATCCCAGTCCTGTATCAGGGAAGATGGTGAGAGCCAAAGAGGAGAACCCTTTCCAGCAGAGAGTGAACCTGAGGGCAAAGGGAAGATAGATGAGACCAGGAAGAGAGTCTCAAGCACCAGGACTCCTGGCTCCCCGTAGTCTCACTAACCTGCCATTCTTATTATATTTAAAATGCTGTGAACTCTATAACTGACTTTTAGAAAACCAATAGGTATTGTAAATTTGGCAAATTGGTTTCCATGAATTGGATTTCAGGTGAATTGACTTAGTGTATCAGCTTTTAGCAAATTGTTTCTCTGTGCATTGACCTATAGCCTAGTATTAGTATCATCGTGGGTTAGGGGACAGGGAGACCTGTGGTAAGGAAGAAGAGAAGAAGGAAACTTTCCTGGACAAAATTTTTATTGGTTTTGGCATCTCCTGCCTTCTTCCCCTCCTCCCCCTGCCATGTTCATAACTCTTCAAAATAGCATTATCCTTTATCTGCTGTCTCTCTTAATTAGTAATCTCTCACATAATTCAGTTAGCTATTGATATAAAAAATACTGGAAATGAGGGCAGATACTCTACCATTATAAGTGTATTCATTGTTTAAAATATTAAGTATTTCGGTACAATCTCTTCTTTGTACTTCCTCACTCCACTGTTAGAACTGTCTGGACTTCTCCATGATCTCATATAACATGGGACTTCTGGGACTCTCCTTCAGTTAAGCTCTGGTGATAACTATTGTTAAATATTTGGATAAGACCCTGGACGTATTTAACTTACACAAAAGTATAAGTCATCATTCTCATCAATCAATGAAAGGAACAAATTCTGTCACCCCAAGGAACAGTACCTTTGCATACCTTTGCTGGCTTCCTTTATATAAACAGTTCTTCTGTGAGTCTTTGCCATAAGATGCCATCTCGTTTCTTAAGCTTCTTCCTTTTTCTCTGAAAGTACATGACATCTAAGTACTCTTGGCTTAAAGTATTTTGATTTTTCCTGTGGTGGTTCCACTGAGTGATGAAGTAGATTCTCTCCAGATAGAAGGGAATGTATGACCTCTCTTAGTCTATGATATCATTACCAAATAGTAAAACACTGAGTAGTCTTCAAATAGGAAATCTCCCTTTCTCTCTAATTTTTGTTTTTGCTGCCATCCTCTAAGTGGTGTCCCTTTATTTAATTGTGTGTGCATGAAGCTTAGCCATTTCCTTAACCTCTTAAAGACCCTTTCCTATTCTCTTTTGGTCCGTAATGGATAGTGGGCAGCATTGTTGTTATTATTATTATTATTGCTCCTATTTAGCCATGTGTACCCCTAGATGACTAGAAGGATTTCTAATTCTCTTCCATTCATTATATATAAAATATGAAATGTACAAAGAGACATTTGGTGCATAACTGATGTATAAGTAAACATAAGAAAGTATAATTTTATGAATAATGAGCCTAGTACCTGCTTAGGTTACATTTTGTTTGTTTGTTTGAGATGTCTACATCAGCTCTTAATTTAGCCACAATGAGTCCCTACTTTCCCTTACAAGTTGTTTTCATTTTGTGGGCTCTTACTTTTCATATTTCTACTCATTAGTCTCACCCTCATTACCTAACCTTCCTGTCTATGCCCCTTAGGACTTGTATCTGGTTCACACAGCACCCTTTTCTCTGTTATAACCATCCTCAAGTCCCCTTGTCTGCTATCCTTAAGACCTGAGCATCCTTCAGACAAGGCAAATTTACATTTCAAACGCCCACATTTACATTAAAAATAGATTGGATGGTTTCTGGTCCCTGCAAAAAAAATTATATATAGTAGGGAAGGAAAACTCTTCTTAACTATGCAATTTTAAAATATGTCCTCAAAATTCAAGAACAAACTTCAGTTTTTATTAAATGCAAACAACATATGAAATGTTTGTTTTGTTGTGGGCCAAGAAGTAGAAATAAAAAACTGTCTCATACATATAAAAATTTTGTTTCCCACATCTTGCTTGATTGAAAAAAATGGAAACAGCGTAAAGAAAGTTGACCACTAGTGCTGTGGCATTCATGAAGTCTAAATATTTTTTTTCATAAGCTCTTGTTTCTAAGACACTGTTATTTTAGAGCTAACATACCTCAAGCTAGAATATTTATTCTATATATTTTACAGTTCAAACCATTCTTTAAACATTGTGTGATTAGTCTACATTATAGCCTAGAAGTTAGAACAAATGGGTAGCCTCACTGTTATAGAGACATACAAACATCTCTGTTATTACTTAGTGTGCTCTTATTCATTGCTTGTCTAGTTTGCTTTTATGATTTCACTCAATAAAATTATGTTTAAATGGTTGTTCCATTTAACAATCATGATCTTATATTACATTCACATCCATATCATGAGGCTGGCAGGTATCACTAACATGCCCCAATAAAATGCAGCAAGGTTATGTTGTTATCATGCCTTAGTTGACAGCCAGTATATGACAGAGCTGGGATCTGAACCTATTCCTTTCTACTCCAAAGTCTGCCTTTGTAACTTTGCAAACTCTGTTAGGTGCATTAAGATTCACACATTTGGGACCTGCAATTATTTGCAGAATTAATAGAACATAGGAACACTTTAATTTATGGAACGTATACTACATATAGGGCATTCAAAGATCATTAACTTTATAAACATTATTAAGATTATATGAAATGTAAATCAAAGCTGCAATGAGATACCACTTTACACCCACTAGGATGATTAAAATAAAAAGACATACTAGTACTGGCAAGGATACAGAAAAATTGGAATACTACTTAAAGTAATTGGGAAATTTCCCATAGGAAACATCTGAGTTAGATTTGGAAGGGTAAGTTCAAAGAAAGTGGGTTTTAGTGCAAGCAGAGGACACACCAAGATTGCCCTAAAGCATTGTGATAGAAACAAATATCATTGTTCTCAGGATGGGATTTCCATGCAAATCCATCCTCACAGGGCATAGGAGAAGTATGTTAAAGCAAAGGAAGCCAGAAACTTTGTGGTCAGATGAAGAGGCACACACGCCATGAATAGAAGTTAAATTTTATCCTGGAAGCAGTATGGTATCATCAAGGACCTGTAAGCAGATGATTGATGGGACTGGATTACTGTTTTCAAAAGACAATCCTAGTGGCAGTATGGAAAATGAATGGGAGGGAGAAGGTTCTTGGTGGCAGTGTTATTTGGGGAACAAATATCTATTTAAGTTAATATCTATCTAAATTAACTTGATAGTTAATTTAGTAAGCAGTCAAAAGTTGAGAGATTATAGTGGTAGGAAGGGATGATTTAACAGAAGTGGAGTTTATACGAGATGTCTTGAGTTTGTGTAGTCTCTGATCCTCTCAGTTAGTGTCTGAGAGACATTTTTTTGGAAGTCAAATCTGACATGATAGCACAAAGGTGCTGATTAACTTACCACTCCATGCCCCATTCTGACAACCCGTGCACTGTATTATATAGTATACTGCTATAAATCCTTTATTGTCTTTTTTTGAAGGAGAGAACAAACCTGCAGACTCAAGTGATCCCCAGTCTCAGCCTCCCATGTAACTGGGATTATAGTGATGTCATCTTTAAAAATACATAATAGCATTTTCTTTTTGAACATTTTGTTTTCTTTATAGGTAAATTTAAATTTGTTTTTCTAGTTAGAGAATTAAAACCCTCCTATCACTTTATATCCTCTTGGTTATTTACAATGTTAATGAAAACTTTTTAGTTCCGTTCCAGTCATCAATGGACTTTTTTTTCAAAAGACCAGTAAGATGTCCCAGTCACCATTTGTAACACAGCAATTTTGTTAATTCTGTTAAGAACAGGAGACCAATGACATGAGGAAATGATGTTTCCTACCAGAAATGCCCTTTGATCAAAGTCTGTTTATTAAGCCCAGCGCTAACTTGGGTGGCTTGTGCTGGCCCTGGAATAGCTTTGACTTGCTTTATTGCTTTTCTATGCACTCTTTTTCTCTCCTTCAGTTCTAATAACTATTAACCCAACCTTCATTAAAGAACATAATTTACATGTGGTACAAACAGAGCAAGTATACTAAGTGCCTGAACCTCTAAGGTATTTTGATACCTTAAGGCATTTTACAGTTTTTATTCCTAGTAGTTCTCACCAAAAGCAGGGACTATTTTTTGTTTTGTTTTTCAAAAAAATTATTGAACATAAAACGAGAACACAGTAACTGAGTGTCAGCTATAAAACTGAAGAGAAATATCTTCTATCTTGAGTATATTGATTTAACTGTATTTTATCTATAAACCTTGTTTAAAATTAGTTTAAATTGCTCCTCTTATTTAGAAAGACCTACATTTAAGTTCCTTATCATTCATTAAAAGGGTCACTTGTCATAGTTATTTCTTTATAAGGACAAACAGTCATGATGAGTCAGGACACTTGTCAGGACACTTGTTTCTTGTAATGTTTCTTCTAAATCCAGGAATGTAGTCACCAAAGACAAAACACTTTTAAAAGTGTAATCTTGCTGTTAAGTAACAAAGCTTTACTGCACCATAAAAACACATTATTTCTTTCTATTACTAATTATCTTTAACACTGAGAAATGTTGATAATATCAATAAAATCAGTAGTTTTTCAAATGTAAACTTGTCAGAACAATATGGGCCCCAGTAATTAACTATCAGTATGGCTGTTGTAACTTGAGGATCTTGGTCTCTTTGGGTAAGGCCCATAAATCTTGCTCCTTCAGGGAGTCATGTTCTTGATAAAGCTAATATTTTAGAAAACTTCTTTTTTGGGGGGACGTTTGACAGTTATTTCTTTCCATATTTTTCTTAGATGCTTTGGCAAACACTTTTATTTCTTTTTAAATTAATTTAATAAGAAAGAACAAAAATATTTTATAAGCAACTTGTAGATTTAAGAATTTTGTATTTAAGTTTAGTATTTGTTTCTATTATATATCTTCTGAAAACAAAAATGTGGTTACAAAAAACAAAAGCACATTTTAGCCTAGTGTTTTGCAAAACTTCTTAATGGTTACTTGTTCTTTTATAACCATACCAAATGCCTGCTGGAATCACCATGAGCAACTGATAGTGATAGGTTCCTGTCTGAAAGCATGAAATGTGGGGTATTTTGTTTTAAGTTGACTTACATGACACTACACTTTTGATTCCTGTCAGCAGATGCTATCACTGTAACTCCCTAGCCATTATAATCCATGTGCTGTCCTTGACTTGTCTCAACAGTCTTCCTCTTTTTGACTTTTGAGTATGCCATATCATGCTCTCTTATGAGAAGTTGTTCAGAGTCTAGTTACAAGAACAGCAAAAGACTGTCATACCTGTACAGATGTACCTCTATGTAGGCATTTATTCCGTTTTGAAAAAATTATTTGAGAGAAACCAGAAAAATTCTAAGAAAATTCATGTATTTGTTTTCCCTTCAAATGTTATATTCATCACCCACATGTACATTTATTTGTGAACATTCACTTTCTCTTATAGAAAGTTAAGAAGAAAAATGAACTTACGCAAATTACATTTGCATCTTCAAATATTTTATTCTAACCTTTGTTAGGTCCTAAATCCCTTTGAGGTTATGGAGAAAGAAAGGAATTCTCAAAAAATGCACATAACAATGCAGGCATTACTTTTAGACACTATTCTCAGGCTCACTGAAGTTTAGCCTAGGCCTGGTGAGACACCCATGGATCATGAGTGAAGAGCTATATCTGGTAATAAATCTGTAACTGTTCTTTATTCCCGTCCAGCAAATATAATTAATTATCTTTAGAATGTGTTAAAAAGACTTTCTCACCTGGTTTTTTTTTTTTTTTTAATCAGTTACAGCAACTAAGTGTCAGATAAACTTCAACCAACTTCCTGCCTGATTACGCAGGAGCTGCAGTCCTAAAACATAACTGATTACACAGATCAGGTTTCTAATTGATTACCTCAGAGGAAGTCTTTATTCCAGTTAGGCATCTGGCAGCCCTATCTTCAGAACACTGGGTAATAAAGTTCACTACCTGTAACTACATTCATCATTGTCCAATTTAGCCATCATTAACATTAGCTGAAGTTATTGCTACTGATTAATCTTGCTCTCCTCTTTTTCTAAAATTATAGTCTAAGTGAGTCCTTTGATTTCTGAAATTATATAAAATGATTTCCTTTCCACCCACCCCACACCTTTTCTGGATCTTATATGTTAAGGTCTCAATTTATTATTACCCAGGCAGCATGTGGTTTGAAAATAGCTCCTGTACTGATTACTGGCATGCACTGTACATAAACCCTCCAGTGGCATAGCCAAGTGACAGTTTCTGATTACTGTCAGTCACTGCTAACCTTTCTCTCAACGAGCTTTTAGCACTCAATGAATTTCCTAAATGCTAATTTCTAAAATTAGTCATTGCTTAAAGAGTGAAAGATTTCTTTTAAATATAACTTAATTAAATAGCTTAGGCATCAGATGTAAAAACTGATATTTCAACACACTGAGAATTCGCTTTTGAAATATTTATTTAGGTTTTGTTTTGTGCTGTTGGAAGGGTTCATCCTTTTTTAAAAAAATCTTAAATTTTTTTTTTTTGGTAGGGAGGTGAAGACATTAAATTTTTTTAAAAGAAATATTCTAAAATATAGAAAGGCACAGAATATTTTTGATTAATCAGTATGTGACAGTGACATATTATTGCATATTTTATTCTTATAGCTCTTTCATTCACTCACCTTAAAAATTGTCTTTAAAAGTACGTCAGGAAGAGAGTCATTTGAGGGAGAGTGTAAGGTAGTAAATTAGAAACAAGCTGATTGAATGAAAGACTCCAAATAATTGTGAAGTCCTTAGCCCATTCCCCTGATCAGTTGTCTGGTCGCTGGTAACCAGCACTGTATCCATCAGGAAAGAGATTGGAGGATTCCTCTCCTGAGAAATGAACTGGACCAATAAAAGACTACAGAATGAAAGGGAACACCTATGAATCTTCAGTGAAATCTCCCATATAAGACTTTCAATCGTATCTTACCATCTCTTTTCTTTCATTGCTTTTATTAATTAATTTTTTTATTGTATAAGATTTGTTTATATTTCTTTTTTCTTGACTTTTGGGTGTCCCTCCCCTCCTCCTTGTCTCCTTCTCTGGTCGCTCCATCTCTTCTTTCACTGCCAGTTGTTGGTCAATTTTTAGTCCATTGGATTCTTCCTTTTCTTTCCTGGAGCAATATTCTTTTGCCAGGTGTAGACATGTTTTCCTGGGACACAGCTACCTGAGCTTAGTTTTGCAGGTGTATTTTGTAGGTAGCCAGTTCACACGCTTGAACCCTTTCAGTGCCTCCTCCTTCTTGGTCGTCTTCTCCAACCCAGTTTCTGTCACATTTTGCTTCTTTTTGCTTTGTAGTTCTGGTTGCTGACATTGAGAGCGGTTCTCCCAGCTTATATTCATGTAAAATGTTTCTTGATTGTAGTAGACATTAGCGGATGGTTGTTCTAGCTCATTGTGGGGCTGCTTCCTATCTCTGTGACCTTCCTCTCCACCTGAAATGGGAGAATGCCTAACTTGCACTGAAGGCATCTCTGAGCCGGCAATTCCATTCCCATCTGTGGAAACCTTGGTGGTTGTATTTCTGAAACAATTTGTCTCTATAGTTAGTCTCACAGTTCTATGTCTCATGGATGTAAAATGTTCATTTGTTCTGGGCTATACTTCTTTCTCCTCACCTCCATCTTCATGTTTATCTGTCGTTGAATCAGTGATTTAGTTATTCCCGGTGAGGATTGACTAGATTTGGAGAAAACCAACAGGGGTGATATACTCTGCCCCCAGAAACCCCCCCACCCCACTTGGCAGTTCCTCCCCCTCCCCCCCCTCCCCCGTCCAGAAGGGGCTGCAGGGAAGGGCAGGGCCTCCAAGGACATAGTTGACCAGCTCCCTGACAGAACTGTAATTAAGTTTTTTTCTCAATGGAAGTATGTTGGTTTATAACACTGTATATGATATACAGATACAGGGTCACACCCATCAACAAAGCACCCATACTCCTCTACCACAGTGAATTTTACCCCCCTCATCCAAAACACACAATTTTACTCTCCCTGTCTCCTTCCTTCTTTAATAGCTTTAATGCTGTATTCAAATTTCTGAAGTTCATTTCCAGGGTTTGGTGTTTTCTGACCTTTTATTTTGTTTCCGTATATTCCACATATAAGTAACATACAGATTCAGTGTTTGTGTTTTTCCTTACTTGACTTGCTTACCATAATCCCCTCCAGTTCTATCCATGTTGTCACTTAAGTCAGTTTTTTTATAGCTGAGTATTATTCCATTGTGTATATATACCACATCTTCTTAATGCACTTGTCATTGGTTGGGCACTTAGATTGTTTCAATAACTTTGTTATTATAATAGTGCTGCAATGACTAGAAGAGTGTGTATATTTCTCAAATTAGTGTTTTTGCATTGTTTGGGTAGACACCTAGGAATGGAATTGCTGGATCATGTGGTAGATTCATTTTTAGTATTTTGAGAAATCTATACTGTATTTCTGTATAGGCTTGACCAGTTCACATTCTCTCTAATGGTGTACAAGTGTTCCTTTTTTTTCACATCCTCTCCATCACTTGTTTCTTGTCTTTTTAACATGGGCCATTCTTGTAGTTATGAGGTAGTATCTCATTGTGATTTTGATTTGTATTTCCCTGATGGTAAGTGATGATGAACATTTTTTTTTATGTGCTTGTTGGCCATCTGTATGTCTTCTTTGCAGAAGCACTTATTAGCTCTTCTACCCATTGGGATGTTTGTTTTCTTTCTGTGAAGTTGAATGAGTCCTTTGTAGCTAGATTGTGGATAGTAGTCCCTCATTGGATGTATGGTATGCAAATATTTTCTCCTACTCAGTAGCTATTTTTTGTTTAGTGAAAGTTTCTCTTGCTGTGCACAAGTTTTTTATTTTGATAAAAATAAAAAAGTAGTCCCAATTGCTTATATTCTCTTTTGTTTTTACTTGGTATTAGAGATGAATTCACCAAAGTATCACTGAAGCCGATGTGATGGAGTTTATTGCTTATGTCTTCATCTATGCATTTTATGGTTTCAGGTCTTACATACAAATCTTTTATCCATTTTAATTAATTTTTGTGTATGATACGAGATAGTGGCCTAGTTTCATTCATTTATATGTGGCTGTTCATTCATTTATATGTGTGCATTCTTCCAGTACTGTTTTTTGAAGAGACTTTCCTTACTCCAATGAATGCTCTTGAATTTTTTGTCATAGATTAACTGTCTATAGCTATGTGGGTTTATTTGTGGACTCTCAATTCTGTGTATATATTTATGTTCCATTATCATACTGTTTTGATTATTATAGCTTTGTAGTATAGCCTGTGAGTGTGATACCTCCAATAGGGAGAAGGGATGAATAACCTTATCTTCTTTCATCCCTTCTCCCTATTTCACATTGCTCCTTTTCTTTTTCAGACTTTATAAAACCATGATAGCATATATAACATATAAAACTTGCCATTTAAGTCAACAATTCACTTAAACCATCTCTACCCTTTCTAAAACTTTCCCGTAACCCAACCAGACTAACCATTTAACAATAGCTCTGCATTTCCCTGCATTTCCTCCAGCCCTCAGTAGCTACTAATCTTTCTGTCTCCATTAATTTGCTAAATCTTTATTTTTTTTCATGTAGTACTACTAAGAAGTACAAGGTTTACTATGTAAAATTTGTTTTACAGTATATTTTGTTGTTGTCTATAGTATCTCTTAGTTATCTATTACTGCATAATATATCACCCCAAAATTTAGAGTTTTCAAATAACTACAGTCATGTGTTCTTTCTCATAGTTTTTGTGTGTAAGGAATTCAACACGTGTTTAATGGAGATGATATGTCTCTATTCCATCATGACTGAAGACCCCAAGGTTGGGGGTTAGAAACATCTTAATGCTTATTCACACATTCCTGGTAGTCAGTGCTGGCTGTCACCTGGGCTTCTCTAGGCTGTCACCTTGAGCACCCACACATGATTTCTCCTTGTGGTATGATCTTCACAACATGGCAAGCATCACAAGAAAAGAGAGAATACCAGAAGCTAGATAGAAGCCATAGTGTCTGCAATGACTTAGCTTCAGTTGTCACACAATATCTCTTTTACTGCATTCTGTTGATTGAAGCAGTTACAGGGATCCACCCAGGTTCAAGGGAGAGGAACACAGATCCAAGTCTAAATGGAAGTGTATGACTGTCACATTGTGAGAAAAACATGTGAAGTGGCATGAGAAGTGGTGTGGCAGTTTTCATATGCCCATGTCTGCCACAGAGTATATCTATGAAAATCCCCAGTTCAGACCCGAGTAGGACTTCTTTCAAATTAACTTATTTAATTTGCCTTAACTAATAGCTAATCAGATAAATAGCCTACTTTCTCTAATTAGGAGGCTGAAATTTACACATTGAAAACAACATGAAAATATGAATTCTCAGAAAAGAGAAATATATTTCTTGAAAGTCAGATAATTATTAAAGTGTATCTGTTAAAGAAACTATTCTAATTAATAGCTTTAATACTCTTTGGAAAATGCTCCCTGGTCAAAAAAATTTTAATATAAAAACATGCTGTTTATAGACATTATGGTTATAGTTTGCTTGAAAATATTTTCCTAGATTCTTACCTGGCTGAAATACTTAAACACACAATTATTGCCTTCTCTTCCTGACATTCATCTAGAACACATAGTTTATGAAGTATATATTTGTAACATGACTTCTTGAACCAAGTTACCTAACTTTTCTGAAACTTCAGGGTCCTTATTTGAAATATGAGAAGAATAACAGTACTTTCCTCAAAAAGCTAACATGAGGATATATATATATATATATGACTTAATTTATGGAACGTTCTCAACATATTTTAAGTACTGAAAAAGAAGCTAAAAACAGGAAGTGCATGAATATGTTAATAGCATTTTGTATATATGTATATGTGATGAATCACAGCATAATAGAATTCATTTCCAATAAAGTATTAAAAATGTGAAGGAATATGGTTAATGAAAGTATTTTCTTAAGCAGTTTTATTTAGAAAGAACATAGTAGAATGCCTCTTAATTTAATGACTGTTTGTTTTTCCTAGTTTGAAAAAGAAAAACAGCATGACATTCGATCATTCTTTTCACCAAAATCTAAGAAAAGGCAGTTGGTGACCTCCTGTGATGAGTCAAGGGTGTTCCAGAAGGAAAATAATGAGGTACCTGGAAAAGTACCTACAAAGGATTCCATTGACTGGGAAAGCAGTTTAGAACCTGGAACTAAGAGATTGAAATTGGTTACCACCAATGACTCTTACAGTCTCCCTAAGGTGAAGCCTTCTGGATCCAAGCAAACAAACACCCCCCTCATATTTGGGAGCTGTGAGGCCAAGACCCAGGCAACCACTCCATCCCTTCCTGGAGAGGGCTGGCAGTGTACTTTCTGCACCTATATCAATAACTCAGTACTTCCTTATTGTGAAATGTGTGAAAATCCTCAAAGCAGTGCTGGTGAGTATTTGGGGAGAACAGGGAAGAGGGCTGGCAATGGTGTCTTCAGATAACTGTGCTTTTAGAGACTACTGTTATCAGAGGCTAATGTGACTCAGTGCTGACTTGAGCTTTTAAGCTGAAATAAGAGTTTCACATAGTGAAGAGTGAATTTATCCTCCTGTAGAATGTGAAAAACTCCCAGTTTTGTCAAAAATATATATCCCCAAATATCTGTGACATGGTGTTAATTTGGCACAAATGGACATTGGCTGATTAATGTCAGCAGGATGTGGATTCAGTGGGCAGGTGTAGAAACTCTGTTGCTATGGTAACAAGTATGTCTTATAGTCATAGACCTGCTGTTTTCGCTCCTCTCTAGATAATACTTGATTTTAAAGAAATTACAGATTATTTTTGTTTAAATAACAAAATAATCTTTGAAGCTCCTTTGTCTAGTAAAATGTATACTGTACTATGTTTCTTGCATGACAAATCATAACAATTCCTTTAAAGATCTTCTTTTAAGAATCAATTTGATAGGTTTCATGAGTTTATAATGCTAGTTAGTTTAAAAAAGGGATCACAAATATTCCTTTTGTTTCCAGTTCTGGAGACAAATTTTGTGGTAATCAAAAACTCCAAGTTGACAGTTTGGGAAATTGGGAGAAATCATTTTATTATTTGTGATAATTGTACACATCTACTTTTCTATTTTATGTGAATTCTTAAGGGTGTTGACATAAGAGCAAAGATATAGATTCTGATACTGCAATTCCTTCCTTTCTTCCTTGCTTTCCTCTTTCTTTTGAGCTGAAAGAAAATGTAATCAGTAATTGAGTCTTTCTTCTTTCATTTCTGGGTGCTCCTACTAAAACTGACAAGTCCACCATCTGGATGGTTATATTTGTAATGTGGACACCTGTTGTCTATGAACTAAATTGGAACCACAAGTTTTTTCCATATAATATCTCACAGTTTGCATTATCTCATTCAATTTCCAGTTGCTATAGGCAATGAAAATAAAGTGTCTTGTGACTGCAGAATAATGTCAGCTCACTTTAAGCATATAAGTTGAGCAATTTCACAACAAAAATCATAGTCTAATAGGGTTTTGGTTCTGGTTTTTCTTTATGATACCAAGAATAGCAATAAAGTTTCTAGACTCATTATTTAATAAGCAAACTCAAGCAATCTAAAAAACAAAAAGGCTTTTGTGATATGAAACAGACTGATTTAAGAAAAATACATATTCTAAGCAACAGTGATATTACTATATTAAAAAACTTTATTAGATTTCTAGTACTACAGTTTGGTGTAATAATATTTAACCTTGATTTGGATGCACACCAAAAGTACTGAAAAGCAAAATTCTTAGCAGCTCTCCTACCCACCTTTGACCATGCAGATGCCTCTTTTTTCTTTTATTCTTTACCCTTTTCCTAATAAACCTGTCCTTTTAAAATGAAAAAACAAACAAACAAAAAAGAATGGCAAAATTCTATTTCATCTAAATTTTTTAATCAGTACCTGGCATATAATGAATGCTTTGTGAAAAGGGAGTAATCCAAAAAATCTCAAGAAACAATATTAAAATAGTACTGACCTTTAAATGTTCCTTGTGCATTCTCTAATACATTAGATAAGATTTAGTATAAAAAACCTTGAGCACTCATATTTGTCAATAAGTAACTCTTCTTTTGTGCTCTCTTCTTAACATGTCTAGTTTATATTTGACATCATACAGCTCAGACACCCAGATTTATTATCTCTCACTGGAATTCCAGGTTGGGCATACCTAGTGGCCTATGCAACTTGTCCAGCTGGAAGTCTAACATGTCAGTCCTTACCCTTACCATGTCCAAAATGGAATTCCTGATTCTCCATCTCCATATCTTCTCTATTCCTATCTTCCCAACCTTATTCTTTATTACTCCCTTTCTTCTCACATCTTCCTTTCTTCCCTCATCTTCTTTTGGTGAGACCTCCAAATTATATCTTGATACAAGTCTTTTTTTTGTTATCATCCTACTGGAAGTTACAACCTTTACTCTCTAGATTTCAGAAGCTTCCTTAATAATCTTCACCCTGTGCTCCTTCTCTTCACGGCCTCCAGAATGAGTCTCCAAATACTTAGGTCATTTTTATTCCATTGCTTAAAGCTCCCTAGTGATTTCCAGTTGCATTTAGAATTCAATCCAGAATTCAGGCTCTGGGGCCAGGTTTCCTAGATTCTGCAACAGCTTTCAGCTCTAAGGGACTCTGCTGAGATGTTGACCTGCTTACTACACTTTCACTTCTCCTTCTTCACAAAAATCTATTTCATTCTCTTTATCTGAAATGACCCTGTTTATTATTGTTACTTGTTTACATGCTTTGCTGATTGTCCATCTTTGAACCTTAGAATGATATTGCTAGGAAACAGAGACTGATGTGGCTCATTCCTCCATCTCCAGCATCTAGACTAGTGCTTTGGTATTTAGTTAGTAGATAAATGTTTCTAAACAATGGGAAAAGATTATTAGCTTTGTTGTTTTTATAAGACCTAGTTGTGAGTTTTTTTTAAAAACTGGGCTTGGAGTAAGTAATGACTCTTAAGTTTAAGTATAAATTATTTGTTTAATTTTAATAATTCTGCAAATAGATAGTCTTAATCATACCAGGACTAAACACCAGAAGGAAAAAGATGATTCTCAAAAAGACATATCCAGTGAAGTTCAGACTGGTTCTGACTGTGAAAAACAAGTCCTCACACAGTCAGAACCTCAACTGTTGGTTGAGAACAAGGAAAAAATGCCAGAAATTAAGAAAGAAGATGGACTCATGACTCAGCCAGGCAAGGGTAAGTCTTGTTTTCACTCTCCGTGTCCAAAGAACATCTACAACCTAAATACATCGTTTTACTAGTAGATTTGCTAGTGCTACCTTCTTGCAGGTTCCTTAATTTTGCTTTTATATTAAAAATGCCAGTCATTTGTGACCTCATCCATCAGCACCAGATGGCTGTAAGAACAGAGTTACTGGCCTTCAGACATGACACACAGCAGAACCCTGTAGCGCTGCTTGTGCTGCCTGTGGGCCTGTGACCCTTTTACATGGTGAGAGGTTTGTTTGGTATTTGGGAGATTCTTTTAGACAAACAGCAAGCTCAACAGATTATTAACAACTACTTAACAGATCACTAGTGCATTACACATAATCTTTTTTAGTGACTATAAGTAATTGATCTATTTTAAATTTAGAGTTATGGGGGTTTTTAGAAAAAAATATTTTTAAGCAGCATAATTTCAGACCATGAATCAGACTACATGGAGCCACTGTGTAATATTTTGCAATTATTTACTTTTTGGTTCATTTCTTTCACTAAAATTGTTGTGGATGGCTGCTATCAACCTACTTTTATCACTATCTGAATGAGACAGCAGGCCAAAGACTATCAGCACCTTTCAGGTTATTTTCCTTTTTACTCACTTAGTAAAAGCAGTAACCTCCAGATTGATGTTCTCATTTTAACACCCTCAAAATTGTTGGGGTAAGACTGTTAACATTTTTGTCCTAAATTAGTTACTATTCAACTAAGTGGTCAAATTCTTAGTTTCAAAATGAGTTTCATTTACATATTTCTGAGCTCCAGGCATCTTTCTTTCTTCCTTCAGCTTTTCTTCCCCTAAGTCCTAAGGTCTTACCAAAGAACATCTGAAAATAGATCTTGTCTATATCTGTGTAGATCTACTTAACAACCTTGAAGTAGATAGTGTAGACTAAAGTGGGTGCGCCTTTTGTCTTTAGTGTCTTTGGCACTGTGACAGTACCGCAAGTGCAGATAAATCTCTTGTGGGACAGCATGTAGCTTAGAGGACTAACCACCAGACCAGCAATCAACAACTGGCAATTATCATTAGTTGGGCCTTGAATCTCCCTTCTTTTACTGGGAAACACTGGCTTGTAAATTGCATTTTGGTCCTTTGGTGAAAACATGTTAGCGTTATTTAAAATACTTTTTTTCAAGTATCACTCACCTTTTAGAAATTCTATGTCCCAGTGAAATTTGTACTGACCTCATCTACTCCAGATAATGTCAGCACCTCCCCTGTATTTATCCCCTCTTCCTTGCTTTGACTTCTTGGGTCACTGGGCCAAGAATTCCACACAGACACTATGCTTTCCATCTCCCCATAAACATGAGTTTCCAGGAAAAATAGTGAAAAGATAACTAGTTTAAATGCTTATTTACCACACATTTGCCTTTAGAATCAGACCGGTATTTCCTTTGCTGAAATGTTAGTTTTGTTCTAATTGGAGTTCTAGGGGTCCAGGAAGGATGGCTGTATATTCAAAAGGATGCATCATCTTCAGTCAATTTCAAACCATTAAATTATACTTCATGGAAACAATGCAAAAAAATATATTCTCCATTCTTGCTCCTAGAATACCAAGAGTATCAACTGATTTGGAATTGTTCTTTCACTACTTTTTATCAAACAATGAATTCTGGTTTAGTCATTAATATATTAACTTTAGTTCTTCAAAACAAAAGATGCAGAAATTTTGAGATGCACACATTTTATATGCATTAAGAAAGATAAAAGCTCTGACAATTAGAATATGATGTAATACCTTAACATAAGGTAAGACCAGGACACACCACCCTCTGTTGCTTTGACATTTCCTTCATTCATTCTAAGAGATTTGGCAGTTTCTGCTGTCTTCACTTGCTTTGACTGGCGTGTAATAGGCAACTCTTTTGCATCACATAGCATCCAAATATAAAACAGCCACTGCTATTTGCAAGAATCTCCTTTTCTTAGGTCTCATGAAGAAATCAATTATTCCTTTGCAAGGATAGAGAAAGTGTTAGTTATTCCTCCCATAACATACCCGCTTCTTTAAAATCAAATTTATATTCTCTTGCTTTGTTTCCAAGTTCTAAGTTTTTTGGTATCAAATCAAAAGTGAAACATTTGAAGACATTTTCAAGTAATTAAACTCAACACAGAATAATGATAGTACTGTACATACTCAAGTGTAGTGTCCAAGTGACAACAGTCTTGCAACTGAGCTCATGTGCACTTAGGCAGCGACAGCTAGTTCACAACTGCCACCTGGTCAGCAGTGATTGTGGAATGCCACAGTTCCTGCCTGAAGGCTTGCCAGTTCCAGAGATGTCAAAGTATGGGGGAAATATACCTTTTTGAATTTATGAAACATGGGAATATTCCACAAACCAGCTTTTCAGAGTGACCAATGCTTTGATTAGAAAAAGGGATCTACAATGACACTGTCAGGTAGAATGGCAAACCAACCCAAAACATCTAGCCCTTGGAAGATACTTTAAAAGGTCAGTTAGGAACCACGGCAGAGATTAAGAGCAAAGATTCTGTAATCACATTACTAGGTTTATATCCTCCTACTAATGGTGTGACCTTGGATAGTTAATACTCCTCAGTTTCCTCTTCTGTGAAATGCACCAGTTATTTCTGAGAAGTATTACTATATGAACTCAAGACAATGCCTGGCATGCTATAAGTGCTTGTTACATGTTAACTATATTGCTATTTAGAGCTTTCCTGCAGAATGTATTGGGGCCAATACAGAAGTAAATTAAAAGGTTATCAGAAGAGAAGTTCTTTCTTTGAAAGAAGAACCTCTGCTTTTGTGGATGGGAGGCATCAACTGTAGGAAACCAACCTTTTGAGTGACCCCCAAAAGGGTGGACTGCTGCTGATAAGCTAAACTATGCTTACACAGTCTCAACTTAAATCCACTCTAGCAAAAGTCTAATTCTAGATTCCTTCAAGACTGATAATAGCTCTTGGTGGCAGGCAGTTCTGCCTTATGCCTAACACATCTCTTCGGCTAATTATGACTTTATTTCTTGTTCATTGGGCCATTAGAAAAGTGCAGAGCAACTGATGACCCTCTAAGCACACATACTTTCATGGGGCCTACCTAACTCATTTCATTTCAAGCTCAGACACATATTCTCTGTCAAATATGTTGGTGTGCTTTATATACTTCCTTATTTTATCATTCCATGTCATCATTCTAACCTTAAAGGATTAAATTATTTTGGTTATAGGATATATTTAAACCTTTGTTCTCTTTTATCTTCTTTATTAGAACAGTCGAAGAGTTCAGACCCTTTGCCAGTTTATGATACCTTAATGTTTTGTGCAAGCAAGAATACTGACCGGATTCACCTCTATACTAAAGTAAGCATCATGTGGATTCTGTAATATGAAGTATACTGAAATCTTCCCTTTTTTCACGGAGGTATTATTTGAGTAATAATTTGAGTAATAATGAGTTTGGCATTGAACGCTGATTCTCAAATTTCTGGTTTAAATCTAAAAAGACAGAGTCAAAAAAATGGTTCAATGGTTAAGAGCATAGGCTTCAGGGACAGACTGCTTCAGCTCACATCTGTTCCATTATAATGGTGGAATCTTGGACACATCATTTAACTCCTCTGTGCCTCGATTTTGTCAGCTGCAAAATGGAAAGGAGTTCATGCAAGTATAAAATGAAGTCATTTTGTGAGGCTCTTAGTGGGATGCAATGGCAAAATAAAGTCTCCTTGAATGTTAGCTCCCACCCTGGGGACAATCATATCTTCACAGAAGCCTGCACTTACCCATCCCAGTTGAGCAAAAATTAGGAAGATATAATATGACTGCTCAAATTCCTGCCTTAACCTAGATTAGTGGTGCTCAGGACCTCATTGCACTTTTAAAATATGTTAAAATTTTAGAACCTCATAGAAATTTTGATTATGAGTTATATTGCTATACATACCATGTTTGAAAGTAAAATAAAAACACTTAAAAATATTCACTGATTAAAGAATAACAGTAATAAATGCAAACAACAAAAAGTAAATTAAAAACAAAGAATAACAGCAATACATTACATATTTATATATATAAGTAGTACATTTTTATGAAAATAATTATATTTTTAAGATGGTAATAATATATACTAGAAGGGTGGCCTTGTCTTACGTTTCTCACAATTTCTCAAAAAGACAGTGGAATTTTCTTCCCCTAAAAAGGTCTCAGGGCATATTTATGGCTCTTTGACCTAGGTAAACTATCGTATTTGAGCAAAGTTTGCTGAGATTATGAATACTTTTGTTTGATCTACACTTTAAATTTCTAATGTTTGAAAGTAAACTAATATTTGTGACTTCCTAAACTCATGGACCATTCTGTTGAAAGATACCTTTTTAAAGGTAACTTAGATTGGAGTTCCTCAAACTCAGCTACAGGTTTCTACTAAACTACATGCGGTGTATCTACATGCAGTACCATGGGATAATCTTCCTAATGGATGATTAGACAAGATTGCCATAAGACTGGATGGCCAAGGCAGTGAACCCCAGATCTCCCCAGGCAACCTCAATCATGGGACTGTGAACAAGAGACTCTAAGAGGGAAAGCAGGTTGTTATAGCCAATCTCTTTTAAGTTTAGACCCAGTTCACCTTGTGGAACCTCCAGATAGCACTGGGGGAGCCCCACGCACTCCTGTCCTCATTGAGAGGCAGATTATATAGGCTGAGCCTTATCCTGCATGTGAGAGGAGCTCCAGGCTGAGCTCAGATTGTCACATGACAGTGACAGAGAACTTGACTTCTTAAGGACGTGAAGGTCAGAAAACCAAAGGTGGAAGCCATGTAGAGCACCATAGGGAATCAGAAGTCCTTACACTGTATACTTTTTACTCTGCAGAGAAAAACTGTGCAACCCAGTTCATCTGTTTTCTCCTTTGGGGTGGACACAGGAGAGAAACTGCAGACTTCTGGTAAAGGGTAGATTATGCTTGTCACCACACAGCAATAGCCTTGCTAACCCATTTTCTGGCCCTGCCTGCCACCCTGCCAAGGTAGCATGGACTGCCTCACCTTGACATCACTTTTAATAGTATCAAGTGCCTTTTTATGACTATTCTAAAAAGTTCCCATTCTTTACCTTACGAAGTTATTCAACTAATTTTTGAATCTTAGCACACTGAGGGGATGAAATGTGAACAGGTCTTTTCAGAAGCTGTCCTGTTACCTTAGAAGAGCTAAAGTAAAAATTTGAATAAAAACCCTGCCCTGGTTCACTGCATACAAAATATTCACTGCCTTCAAAGCGTGCTCAGTGTACTCACAGTATACCTCTGACCATTTATTTCAGCCAGAATCCCATTTAGAGTTCAGAATAACAATTATATATCTAAACTTTAAATCAATAGGTAAGTACTTTTGATGTGTTTTTTGCAAAGTGACTGTGAAAATGTAATATTTCTTGTTGACTAAGGGAATTAGAATATAGAGTTGACTATTAATGCAGTAGATTCTGTTGTGTAGATATTTCAGGTTCAGATCTCATGTTTAACAGATTACACTTTCTGTGTGGCATTATTTACCCCAAAGAGTGAATTCAAGGGAGCCTTTCAGAGGCCTGGGAGAATCTGGCCCCCACTTGCACTCAGTGCCCCGCCAGGGGAGCTGTGTGTAGAAATCTTATCTACAATGTGTCACCTCAGTTTAGGGCACTGGACACAGAGTGCCATAATATAATTCTTTGACTTTAAAAGAAGCACTTACAGACATTATGGATTAATAATACCTTCTTAATCTATAATCAGGATGGAAACCACATGAACTATAATTTCATTCCTTTGGATATAAAATTAGACCTTTGGGAAGATTTACCAGCTAGCTTCCAGCTGAAACAGAATCGCTCTCTGGTAAGAACAATACTGTTCTTTTGCTTTATTTTTTATTTATTTATTTTTTTGAGATTAGGTCTCGCTAATGTTGCCTGTGGAATCACAGGCTTTAGTTGCCCAGGGTACTACTGACTCAAGCAATCCCCAGCCTCAGCTTCCCACGTAGGTGGGATTACAGGCGCAAGCCACCACGCCCAACTAATTTTTTGAAACTAGGTCTTGCTGTGTTGCCCCAAGCAGGACTCGAACTGCAATCCCTGGTTCCGGCTGCAGCTTCCTAGACTGCCGCTTACAGGCATGTGCCACCATGCCCGGCTATTCTTTTGTTTTAAATGAAAATTTGTTGATTAATTTTAGTGATAATTTTGAGTTTAATAAAAGAATGTTTTGTGGCCTGTTGCAAAGTAAAATCACTGGTTGCATTTTAATCAGTCCAGACAGTGCCTATGAATTACCCCAGCACTAAGAATAAATGTGAAATCTGTTTCCTGGGTGAATGATCACACCTAGGGTTGCTGTTTTCTGTGGATAGAATCATCCTCACATCATTTAATTTCTCATTCACAGTATTAGTAACTGTGATATTTGTATCTGACAGAATCACATTTTATCCTTGAAGGTTAAGGTCTAACAATGACAGACTCTGAGAGCAGGGATAAGACCTTGTGGGGTGAGTCTCGACTAATATTCAGAGGCATCAGCATGCTGCTGTAGGCCAGGCCCCTGCTGTAGGCCAGGCCCCTGCAGGAAGGCCTTCCTGTAGCTCTGTGGCCAACTGACCTTCACTGCTTGGACAGACCAACGTGTTGGGGATCAGTGGGGCATCAGGCCATCTACCACTTTTTACCAAAAAATTCTGACTACATTTCTGCCCTCTGAATAGAAATCAAGTGTTTCCTGTGAGTTGATTATACCTGTCTTAAAGGTAAAGGTGGCAGTGGGTTATTTCCTTTGCTCTCATCTAATCCTGAGTCATAGATGCTCAGAAAATAGTCACATGCATATATTTGACTAACAAGCTAGAGTAATGATAACCCTAATGAAAACGCCCAGATTTATTGATGTCTTTTTACCCCCTGTGATCACTAGGTAGTCAGGTACAAAGTGATTCTCGAATGTTACTCTGTCATCACTGCAAGATCTGCTCTCCCCAAAACCAGTTTTGCCATGGCCACTGCTGAGCTGTGTTTTCAGTGGCCAAGCCAAGGTATCAGTGAGCTTCTTATTGCCATTGTCTCCATGTGCATTAAGGATGGAAGCCAGGTGTCCATAAAAATGCCTTCGGGGAATCTTTGGCTTAAAAAGACTCTGTAGAACTGACCACCGAGCACAATAAAAATATGAAAACTGTGTCAAATTGGAATTTTAGATTATGAGACTCAAAAACATACTGGGCAGATATAATAAAACACCAGTTTCAGTTTTCTGGTGCTCTAAGTAGCTTAATTTTCGAAGGAAGGTTGCTGGTGAGCTATTAACTCTTTCCAGTATCTTGTTTATGGCTAGATTTTGAGGTTTGTTCGTGAATGGAATAGTCTGACTGCCATGAAGCAAAGGATGATCAGGAAAAGCGGGCAGTTGTTCTGCAGCCCAATCCTTGCTTCGGAAGAGATTACCAAACAACAAGCTAAGCAGCATAATATAAAAAGGTATGAATGAGTAGTCCTTCTATTTTGTCTTCCATTGCTTGTTGTGGTTATTTCTAGAGGGGGACTGAGGCATTTTATGTAATTGCAAATCATATCTTGATCCTTTCAGAGGAAACCATACATAAAAAGGCAGCTTATCTTATAGCAGCAGCATTAGATATTTCACAAATTTGATCAAATCTGCCAGAAAAGCGCAGGTTGTCCAGACCTTGCTCACCATGAGTCCCACTCATCAGGATAGAGGTCAAAATCATGGGGTTGACCTCTGACCACTATGCCTAGGACAATGTTTAACAGGAGGAAGACATTTCCCTGTTTGAACAGCAGGGCACACCTCCAGACCCTCTGCCTTTGCTCCAGGAGTGTAAACCTAGTGTGCCATGAAGCAGGGGAGCAGGTTCTGTTAGACACACTTCTCTACCCAAGGTGATAGGAATTACGGAAGCTCATGCCTGTGGTTGGAAATGAAGTTACAGGAGTTAACTGTCTCACTTTTTGTCTTTATCATAACCAGTCCCTTTCTAATTTCTCTACATGTACTTTCCTTTCTCGGCTTCATAATCATCTTGGCCTCACTTGGCTTTCCCTCATGTAATCTCAAATCCCCATTCTCTAGACTCTTTCCTCAGCATGAAGTGAGGATCCTGAAAAGATTCTCAGGAAAAGCAGTCAGAGTTTTGTAACCCAACTCTTTCTTTGGGAGGGATTACAAAGCAACAAAGCAAAGAGCAGCGTCGGAGATCAGTGGAAAAACCCCATTCCTTTATCTCTTGCTTAGTTCCTTTAGCTCTTGGCTCTCTCTCCATCCTTACATTCCATCATTTTATCACCTTTAGCCTTCTCCATGCACACACATGAAGAAAATCCATCATCCATGGTATCATGAAGCTGCACAGCCAATAAACTCAATTATGTCCCCAGACAGTGAGACTGTCTTCAACTGTTTCAAAATATAATATATGGCATACTTGTATATGAGAACAAAGAATGATACTTACAATTGTTAGAGGTAAAAGTATTAAAAAAAGAATAGAGACACAAATGTATGTTGCTATGTTTGACACAGAAAATGTCAGGAAGAATACCTCAGAAATACTTATCAGAGGGTTCTCTAAGACAATGTTTCTCAACTGTGGATAATTCACCTACCACCATCACAGAGTGGCAATGTTGGGAGACATTTTTGTTTTTCACAAATAAAGGATACATCTGGGGTCCATCTGATGGGTAGAGAACAAGGTACTGCTGTAGATCCTACCACAAGCAGGACTGTACCCTCAAATCAGGATCATCTGTTTTGAACTAAAGCATATAGCAAGGGAGGGGAAAAACGGGAAGGAGGAGCACAAAAGATTAGCATAGTGGTTCACAAGTAACATGGTGGTGGGAGAACTTTGGGGTATACAATGGTGTAAAAAAATATATGTAATCAAAAAAAATCAGTCAAAAATGTAAAAATCATCTGTTTCATAATGCCTGTAGTGTCACTGTTGAGAAATCTTGTTCTAGACCATGACATTAAGGATTTTGTGGAGATAGTAGGCACGTAATATGTTATGCCAGAATCACAAGCTTGTAACTAAAACAAAGCAGGAACCATAAATGAATGCTGAGGTTCAGTGTAACAGTGGAAAACTATGGGTATGGGTGGACCATGGCCAATCAGAAAGTATATAACCAGCGAAAGTCATTCAAACTTTAAAATAAAATACTGCATGAATCAAATGAAGCTTTTTGACTAATTGAATTTATCCACAAGCTGTTAGTTTTGGACTCTTGCCTAAACTCTTCTGTACTAAATTTTTCTCATGCGCATGTATTACTTTATATTAAAAAATGCCTTTAAAATATATTTTTTTACATATGTATACTCACATACCTACACAAAAAGGTTGGTGCCTATTCTGTTTTTCTTAGTACTTCTTCCAGTCCTTTCCATTTCTTTATGTTTATAACCACAGTCTTAGTTGAAGCATTGATATTTTTTCTATGTTTTTTTTTTTTTCTAACTACGTCTCACTATTTTTGCCCAGGAACCGCAGGTTTATTTTGCCTGGGGCACCACAGACTCAAGCAATCCCTACCCTCAGCTTCCCAGGTAGCTGGGATTACAGGTGCACGCCACCACACCCAACTGTATTTTTTTGGAACTAGGTCTTGCTACGTGCCCCCAGCAGAACTCAAACCGTGATCCCTGGCCCCGGCTGCGGCTTCCTAGGCTGCCACTTATAGGCATTTGCCACAAAGCCCGACCCTCTTTTTTGTATAGTCTTAACTTTCTTACCCGAATTTGCTGCCAATGCAGTCTTTCCTGGGCATGTCCCATTGTTTCTTCTTCATCAGACATGGATGACCACTTACAGTATGACTTGAGCAAGACGACTGGTCAAGTGTAAAAATGAAGGTCATAAAATCAATATAAATCAAAGTGAGACATATGGTGTTATTTATAAAATTATAAGTAGATGATCTATAGAAAGCTCATCTTAACAAATAGCAGAGCACATAACCGAATTTTTTTTTTTTTTTTTAAGACTATTCTAGCAGCAGTTGGAAAATCAGATTGAAGGGCCAGGACTTGAAGTGGAGAGACAAGTTGTATTAATTTTCTTTTTCTGTCATAACTAATTACACAAACTTGGCAGCTTAAAACAACAGAAATGTATTACCTCCCATAAGTCGTAAGTTTGAACTAGCTTTACTTCTCTGCTAAGGACTGTATAAGGCTGAAATGGAGATGTCACCTAGTCAAGATTGGCTTGTATTGACAGTCCCTGGGAAGAATTCCTTTGCAGAATTCCTTTCAGTATTCTCTAGTTGTGTGATTAATTGGAAAATGAAGGGACAGGATACCCTTGTGGGATAACTATAAAATTCTGCCTATCATCCATTAAAGTTCTATTGTAATAGCCCTAGAAATAATGAATGTATTATTATAATAAGTATATATAATTATATATAGTACACATTATATATAATTAAATATTATATAATATATAATTGCATATTATATAATCAAAAATAAGGCATTTGCAAGGAAAATGAAGAGAGGTATTAAAGATGTAAATCTAGGGACCTTAGTCACTGATTAGAGCTAGGTGAAGAGAGGGAAATCGGCTATGTACCTGGGGAAAAGGGAGGGTATCATACAGTGCTATAGAACCTCAGCAAATTAAAATAACTGTATCTCTGAAAGACAGAAGTCTAAATGAGGAGTAGACACTGAATGCCTTTCCCTCCCACTGTCCTACCAATTTACTCTCTAGAGAAACTGAATAGAGAAGCACCAGTCCTATGCACAGTGGAGATCAAGAAACAAGTATTTTATTGGAAACGGACACTTCACAGACCATAGTCCTTTTTTCACTCAGTTTCCAGAATACCAGCAGCTACATTTACTTCTTAGGAATGAGACTCAGTATCATCTCTGAAAAAAATGGGATGGACTCAGAAAAAAAGACACAGTAGGTACTGACATTTAGGAATTTCCACAAAGGCAATCACTTGGTCTCAACTGTGTTATCCTTCTCTGAGGCCCACCAGTTTGTAGGCCCCATTCAGACTCAGAGCTTGCAGTTAGTTTTTTAGTAACTCACTCTTAAATACCCATGCAAGCCAATATTACCAGCTGTTGTTTTGGTTCCTAAGTGAGTTCCCCTTTGTCAGAGGCAGGCCTGATTCAGCTGGAGGCCTGCTGGATTTGGAAGGGCAACTATTTATGCTTTAGCAGTAACCCATCACCACAGCAACCTAGCAAGCCAGACCTCAGGGCTGCTTTCCTTGTTGTGGGTCACCTTCCAAGTGACCTTTCTTCTTGCAAAACTTGCTATCATATTATCCCCATCCAGGAATTACTCCCATAGATATTTCTTTTACCTATTTGTCAAAATTATGATTTACCACAATCCTTCTGAAAGTTGATATATTTACATGAACTCTTTAGCAAGCCTCAGGAAAAATTTAAATATTGACAACTCAAAACTACTGTATATCTCAAAAGTTGTCAACCCCCTGTTTTGAGGCTGATTGATTTGTTTTTATGGTTTCCAAAATTGTGTGACTAAACGTCTTGTAGGAAAGCAAGAAGTTGTTTTCAGTTATTAAGTCTCCGAATAGATTTCCCAGCACCTTTTAAAGTTACTGAATTAGGTCTCTAAGCTTTGAAACACTGAATAATACTTGAGGCAATACTTATTATTCCTTTGCCCCTCAGAGCTACAAAGCTTTTGAGTTGACTTGGAATCCACTGAAATACCTTAGCAAAGTACTTTTGTCAAGGAAATAAAAGTTGAAGAAAGGGGGAGAAGTTTAGGAACTAGAAGGGCAAGTAAAATTCTAAGTTCACTGTGATATTTTTTCATTTTTAGGGATACAAGTAGAAATGCAAACATATGAAAAGATAGTCACACCTACTCTTAATAGGAAAAAGAAAAATTTAAAGCCATAATATCATAATTCTCACATATTTTTCAGAGATACATCATACCAGCATATCTTGTACTAGTGAGAACAGGAAGCAGGCACTCTCATGCATTGCCGATGGACCTACAAATTGTTACAACACAAAGAAAAGCAATGTGTCAAAATCTCTACAAATTTAAAACAACTTTGACCCAGCAATTCTACTTCTGAGAATTTATATATTTCATGTGTAGAAAATAATCATGTTTAGGGTTATTAATTACAACATATTTGTGAGAGCAGAGACTAGAACAACCTAAATGCCCACTAACTAGAGACTGGTTAAATATATGATTTATCCAAATAATGGAGTAACATGCAACTGTCAAAAAAAATAGAGCAAGTACTAATATGGACAGATCTCTCATACATATGTTTAGGTAATAAGGTAATAGGTAATATATAATATAGTACATATTATATATAATTACATATTATATAATACATTATTATATATTAGATAATAAGAAAAAAATCTTTTTTTAAAAAATGGGAATGACTGCTCATGAGTATGTATCTCTGTTGATGAAAATGTTCTGGAACTAGATAGTGATAATGGTTGTACATCTTTGTGAATAAAATAAAATGTACTGAATTGTAATCACTGAAATGGTAAAGTATATAGTATCTGAATTATAGGAGAGAAAAATACAGAGAGAAATAAAATATATCTCTACACAGAAATAATAAACCATTTCTAAAAGTACATGTTAAGAAGCAGAGGTAGCTTTTGGAGAGAGGGAAAGAATGATGGGATGGGAGCAGAAGGCAGATGTACTCTTCATTGTGTACACTGTAGTATGCCTTTTTGTTTTTGTTTTTTGAGACTAGGTCTCACTATTTTTGCCCATGGAACCACAGGCTCCCGTTGCCCGTGGTACCACAGACTCAAGCAATCCCCAGCCTCGGCTTCCCAGGTAGCTGGGATGACAGGCATGCGCCACCACACCCAGCTATTTTTTGGGACTAGGTCTCATTATGTTGTCCTGAGTGGGACACAAACTGCGATCCCTAGCCCCAGCCACTTCGTAGGCTGAAGTTTACAGGCACAAGCCACGATGCCTGGCTTATTGTATGCCTTTTGAATTGTGAAATATGTACATGTATTACCTAATCAAAAACTTAATCAAGTACTTTATAAAAAGGGTGTGTTTATTAAATCTACCTTACCAACATAATGACTGATTTCTAAAATTTCATCTGCAGTTGCATAATGTATTATGATCTAGCTTTAATTTGATTACTAAACTACCAAATGAGGAAGTACTTGAAAATAATATGAAGAAATTTATTTTTAAACTAATTTTAAAAAAACGTACAGTAGATGTAAACTACCACGGAAACTGGGCCATGCTAATGAGGAGGAATTAATTGGGTAATTGCATTTCACCTACTTAAATTCCCCCATCATCTTTAATTGGAATAACTTTCCTCTTTACTTCCAGTCCCTAACCATTGTGTGATATTGATAGTGTTGTATAATAAGGTTCTGAATCCTACATCAAGAGTGACTTTATTTCGGTGGAAGATTTCATAAACCCTGTATGGGCTGGTAATAATGGAAATAACCTTGAGATTATGGAAGAAGTGATTGGAGCTGGTTAACTAAAAAGAGAATCACTTTACTCAAATACCTGTTATACTATTGTACCTGATTTGAGGCGCTGTGAAGAGGAGGCCAAGATGGAGGTAGAAATGCAGTTAGAGATTTTCTGCACAGCTTGGCAAGCAGTTTGCTGAAGGCTGTCAGTTGTGCATGTATTTGATCATTTCTTATTCTTACACCCACTCTTTTTCTCCTCTCAGTGAAAGTTGGCCCAGAGGATGCTGAATTTCTTAGAAAAATGAACTTTGGGAAAATTCATTTCAAACAAAGGGATGTGTTTCCCCATAGGTGGACACCAATGTAAAGAAGGGGAAAACTCCATCCCTTAACTTTGCAGTCACGTAATGAATAGACTTTGTAATTTGCTTTTTCTCCTGCTGCTTATATAAGGGACAATGTGGACATAAAATAGAGAACAACTCTTACAGGAGCAAGAGGGACCTACCTAACATTGTCACTGTTTTAGATATATAACCAAAGAAGATGTTGCGGTAGCCTCGATGAACAAGGTGAAGAATGATGGGGGCCATGTCCGTCTGATCACAAAGGAATCCAGGTCACAGCACCCTTCTACAGAGTAAGGTTTTTTTTATTAGCAGGACACTGTAGAACTAAGACTACTCCTTTACATTTCTCTGTTTTTGATGTAATACTTTAACTTTGTGTGGCTACTTTACAGGTCACAATATGGTTCTTCTTCAGTTTTCCCTAAAAACCCTGTGAGGTACATGGTGTTCTCACTTAGACATTAGAGACCAGCTGTAGTGGAGGCCACAGGGTCCTGCACTGTCTCGAGCAGGGGGCGCAGGACAGGGAGTAGGTGAGGCCTGCTCTCTTGGGGTAGTTGGGGCAACCTGGTGGTCTTACTGTGGCTCCAGGACCTCCACCCCTGCCCCTCTGGGTTTGGGAGGGAGGGAGCTGGTACACTGCTGGGGTGTAGGTGAGGAGGTCCCCCTCTAGTCCACTCCCACCACAGTCAGGTCCTCATTAGGAACAAGAAAAACAACAATGCAGCTGCAAATGTGCTGGAGGAAAGAGGAAAATAAAGACTCTAAACACACCCATCACCTACCCAAAAAAAGCATGGTTGGAACCAAGAGATACCAGACTGTGAGCCCACTAAAGTGAAGACATCTCACAGAGTGACAATTACAACATATCTGACGCTGAGAGATAAAACCCCCATCCAGAGACACTTTCAATGTAAGCAAGGAGCCCCCCTTTCCCAAATGGGTGAGGGGAAGCCACAGAGAGGGCAGTGACTTCATAGTGAACTGCAAGCCATGAGAGAGGAGATGAGCCAGACCAACTGTCTGCTGAGGTCTGTCCCCACTTGGGAACTTACCTACCACCAGTGGCTGGGAGATGGTCTCCCAAGGCCAGATGCCAGAACTATTAGGCTAAGAAGTAGCACTGTGTGACAGACATCGGAATGAATGGAAGAGACAGCCAGTGGGAACAAGGAGACACAAACCAGAGATCATAAGGGTCTAGAGAAAAAGCGACTGTCTCCTCTACACAGGAAATGCCACAATGAAGTTGCCTGGAGAGCCGCTCCACACGCCTGCCCTGCAGGAGGTTCTCTGACATGCTCAGGTGGGCCACCTGCCCCAAAGTTATTTCTGCTGATTTGGTCAGCCTGGTCTGCAGTCCCCCAGGAATATGGGGCTTCACCCAGGAGGACACTGCCCCCCAAAAGAAAATAGACCAACGGGCTAATCATCACTTAACAACTGGCAGCAAGAGAGGAACTAGAGTGACCCAGGCGGGGGAGACTAGGGGAAAAAGAGGGGGAAGGATCATGCCTAACTTTACAAACATGAGCTATGTATGCAAACAATAAAATAAAATTTTGTGTATTAAAAAAAAAGGGACCAGGAAGAACTCTGAGATTAGATGGATTACGATTTGCCACAGGCCACCAGATACTGGGGAAGCTAAGGTCAATCTGGGTTCTGCTCTCCAGTCATGAGCTCTTTGCAGCGTAAGTTTTTCCTTTTAACACTTATAACAAAGAACCACGGAAAACAGGCAAAACAGTTGAATTTCCGTGTAGGACTTCTCAACAGAATTGACTCGTGTATCTTTTCCTATTATTCTAACATACTGAGTGCATTTTTTGTCATGTTTCATTTCTAATTTTAATTCATTCAACTCTGGAGCTTACCTCTAGGAAACACACATTTAGCAATTCTTCTCTAATTCTTATCAGCATTGCTTGCTGCTGTTTCCTCTGAATAGCCCTTGTTCTGGAGTCCATTGCTGTTGGCCTCTCTGTCCTAATGACATGTGTGACCCAGCATATTTAGTGAACTGAGAAAGAAGCTCCTGACTTTAGTTGGGGTTTCACATTAGCCTGTTCTTTCCCTGCTTTGAGAAGCAATTTCTAACTTAATTCCCAACTCTATGATATGTTTCAAAGTCTGATTATTTAACTTGAAAACTTCTAAATTCCCAAGAGAGGTAGCATATTTGTAATCCAGATTTTTTTTGACACTTTTTTCCTCTGCATGGAATATCGAGTGCTGACTATGTAGATATTTCATTTCCAGTCACTGACAGGATCTGTGGACTCTGTTTACTATTAGTATAGGTATTTTGAAAACCTTTTTTATGATGTAATAGCTATCTAGATTAGAGTTAATGCTCATTAGTTACCAACTCATTGTTTTGTTTAATCTAGAAAAGTTCCTGAAGATGGAGCATCTGTCCCATTTTCAAGTCCCTGCACAACCCAAGCTGATCTCACTGTGAAACCTTCTACCTCCAAAGGCTATTTACAAGCTGTAGATAATGAAGGAAACCCACTTTGCCTCCGCTGTCAGCAACCCAGCTGCCAAACTAAGCAAGAGTGTAATGTGAGTGCTTGGGATTCACGGTTTTGCTCTCTTCAGTGTCAGGAGGAATTTTGGATTCGATCTAATAACAGTTACTTGCGAGCAAAAGTTTTTGAAATTGAACATGGTGTGTGTCAACTATGTCATCTGAACGCACAAGAACTCTTCTTACGTCTGAGAGATGCCCCTAAAAGTCAAAGGAAGAATCTTCTGGATGTTACCTGGACCTCAAAGCTTCCATTAGACCAGGTAAATTATAGCCATGTGACAGATAGAAGGCAGCATTAGAGTGATGGACACTGACTTGCTTTCTTTTTTAACTTTTTAACATGGGAATTTTCAAATAGATGCGTGTAAAATGTTTCTATCCACCAACTTCCTGAATTATGCTTCTGAGCTCTACTGATGTAAATTCCAACTAAATTATTCTCAGAAGAGATCTTAACAGATAATACATCAAAAGGCAATGATAATCAGATTCTATTTTCATAATTTAATATTGAAGGATAAAGGATAGACAGGTGACCCTCAAAACATAGTCCATTACAGTGAGAAGGAAACATGTTCATCCCACTGTAAAATGTAATTTTTGTAAAGCAACTTACGATAAAATTGTGGTTATCATAAGTTTTCAGTATCAGTGTATTTCATTGTCAGTATCACTGATATTTCAAACTCAGATTTGTTGTCATCTGTACAATTCTAGATTTCAGAAGAGTAATATGTATCTTTGCAGTGTGCTTAATATATAAAATCATTCCTGCTAAAATGTTGGATGGATTTCTGCCAGTTAGTTAAATATTTTTATTTCCTAGTATTACTGAATTATACAGAATTAATAAACATTTCTGCAGAGATGAATTAGTGTGGTTTTGAGAGCAAAGGAAAAGCACTTTTCCAGTGATGATACCCAGAGTTCATCTCACTGGTGAGGGACATTTTATACCCACTCCAGAGGTGTCAGCAAAACTCCATTTACTGTGTGCCGTCTCAGTGTGGAGACTTTCAGAAGACACAGAATGAAAGACTCAAAACTATTCTGAAATCATCTGTGGAGAAATACAGCAGTAACAGAGTAGACTAAAACAAAGGTGCTCAGAGGATATGGCACCAGTTCTCAGGTAGGACCACCAAAGAGGAAGTAATTCTTTAAAGACGTTAATTTAGGATGTTGAAGACTGGCCAAAAGTGATTAGCAAAGAATTAGTGGGAAAAATAAAGAAGCACCATCTGGGTACTGGGTACTAGCTCCTGTCAGAGTAACAAGAGTTGGTTATAAAAGGCAGAATCAAAATGGATTTCCCCCTAAAGATTGTGCCATTTTCTTGATTGTAAGACTGCCATTTGTAATTGCTTGTAGCAGTGCCACCCTGAAAAACAAAAACCAGTATGTATTTTCTAACAGAAGTTGGGAAATTCCATACAGAAGAGAAAGGTAAGTCAGCCTGGAACAGATTTTGGCTAGACCAAGTCGGCCATGGCAACTAGCCACCCCAGGAGCTCCTCTCTGGCAGGTGCTGTGGGACCTGCGCTGACTTAGATAGCTGGCAGCCAGCAGATGGATGACAAGTTTTTTCATGTTCAACACTAAGAAAATAAGGCCGGGCACGGTGGCTCGTGCTTGTAAGCTTCAGCCTATGAAGCGGCCGGGGCTAGGGATCGCGGTTCGAGTCCCGCCTGGGGCCCGTAGTGAGACCTAGTTCCAAAAAAAATAGCTGGGCGTGGTGGTGCGCGCCTGTCATCCCAGCTACCTGGGAGGCTGAGGCTGGGGATGGCTTGAGTCTGTGGTACCCCAGGCAACGAGAGCCTGCGGTTCCACGGGCAAAAATAGTGAGACCTAGTCTCAAAAAAAAAAAAACCACTAAGAAAATAAAAACCACTTGTCATACTCAAATTTATGATATTTAAATAACTGCTCCAAGAAGGTGAATGCTCATTTACTGTGTTGAATAAAATGTTAAAAGACACCCCAGTTTAATATAGGTTATCAGTGGTTAAATATGAACTGACCTAAATAGTGGCTGCTTTAAATGGACATCTTTGATTCCAAATACATAAGTTACTGAGGTTTGTTCTAGAAATTTCATTCAATCCACATAACTTTGGAGTTCTCCAGGTGAATAGTATAAAATTCCAGGTGATAGCTATTAATATTAAACTGTCATTAGTATAATGACAAGTATAGGTAGGTCAACTATTAAAGAGTGAGTCAGTGATATTCAGAAGTTCTCAATTTCAAATCTATTCCTGTTTTCTTCATCTTGTTTTAGTGACTATATAAACTACCACAAAGGTACAAAAGCAACTGACTCTCCCACCCTCCCCCTCATGTCAGGAGCCTTGATATTTTATACATATTTGCAATTTTTTCAAAATGTTAGATAAGGGAGAAAGAAAACTTTCAGACATATTTTATCGCTTTCAAATTGCTAGCCTAGAGGATTTTTCTTACAATAAAAGCTATAAAAAGATATCCTTAATGTATTTCTTCCTGTGATTTTGCTATATTAACATGATTGCACAATGCAAAACCAACAGAGTATGTTGAAAATTGCTGATCTTGTGTTCTTACTGCAGCTTAATGAAATGATCAGAAACCCCGGGGAAGGACATTTCTGGCAGGTGGACCACATCAAGCCGGTGTCTGAGGGAGGAGGACAGTGCTCCCTGGACAACCTGCAGACTCTCTGCACTGTCTGCCACAAAGAGGTTAGTGAGACACGCAGACACACTTGACACTGTGCTGGGACATCAACTTGAAAGTTGAGCATTCATGTGTAGAGACTACATGGATGAATCTGTATCCCTGGCCCCAAAGCATTTTATCCATTTCATAACATAACGATTGAGATTCCTCTGAGGCCTGTTTAAGTTCTCAGTCACAGATGAAAGAGTAGCTCCTCTCTCTTTCAAGTCATTCCAGAATCAGGACATTTTTACCAGCCCCTAGAAGAAATGAGTACAGCTTACATGTTGCCCAGTCTTAAAGGTACCCAGATGCTCAAACTAGCAGTTCCCAGGGATTGGCCAGTGAGAGGTTTTATCTACAGTTAAGGGTATTTCAAAATATCTGAAAAGATTATCTCTAGTACTAGCTCAGTTCAACATACAAACGTTGCACCGCTGTCAAAGTATGAAGCCGTTAACACTGGCACATCTTTGAGTTACTACCTATTATTTAAGACATAATAAAATGACATATTATGTTTACCAGCATGGATGAATTTTTAAAAGGCAGCCCAGCAAAAAGGCAGTATGATCTAACTATTGAGATGATCTTAGAAAGAAGCATATGTTTAATATCCAACTTTGTTTTAACTAAGGGCAAAATTTAAGCATTTTTTCATGTTCCCATGATAAATATTCATGTTTATCATCTGAACTGGCTGCATCTTAATCTGTTGAGTAATCTCTACTACAGTTTATTTAGCTATTCCCTCACTGATGAATATTTAAGTTATTTACATTGTTTTTGTTCTTAAACATAATGCTGCCAAGCACATTTCTGTATTCAAGATATGTTTTACATTTTGACATCATTCCTCATTCTCAGATGTAAAATCACTGAGTTAGAGTGTTTGGGTATTTTTTAGAATATAGGATTTCTTTTCCAACTGTTTCCCAAAGGATTGTACTCAGTTCTTTTTCCTCCAGCAGCCAATGAGTGCCCATTTGACTGTACCAATTGGTGCAAATGTGAAGGAAGAATGGCTTGCTATTAGTTTATTAATGACACTTTTTTAAAAAATTAGTTTTATTTTTTTCAAATTGATTGCACATGTATATATATATTTTGCATCATTGTCTACCTTGGGGTTCTCCCACCACCTGATTTTACCCCCCTTCCTCTCTCTTGCTCTATGCTTCAGTTCTGCTTAAGAGTTTTAAATTTTCCTTATCCTTTTGTTTGTTTTCCCTATATCCTATATATAGGTGGGATCATCCATTATTTACCTTTCTGGCTTATTTCCGCTAGCATTTCTAGGTCCATACAGATACTGATTTTTTTTAATTGCTAATTATATTTATACTTTATAGAGCAGAACATTTGTCAGTGTTCGCACTGAATGAGGAGTTTCTCAGTCTTTTAAATTTTTAGATTGTTTTGCTTCAGTTTTAACCTTCCTTTCACTTCCCACCTCTATCGAATTCAAGTCCTCTGATTTCTCAGCTCTTCAAATTATTAGCAAATTCAAAACCTATCAGAGAATTAAGATTAAAGCCAAAAAAAAAAAAAAATACAGTCCTTTCTGTAATTACTTTTGCCAATTCTCATGAAAAAATTTACTTGCGTATACAGCAGAGGAATCTAATTCTGGTTCATCTTTTTTTTATTTTTTTCTGCATTACTTAACTGTTGGGTTGGGAATGGCTTCTATGCCCAGAGAATAGGAAGCAGACCAAATTCACAAAAATTGTGCTCTAAGAAATCACAAGATTACTCACAAGCTCCTAGTTAAATCATGTCCTTTGTTCGTCCCAAATGTGGAATTCAAAGCCTTACTGGGTAGCAAGACATCCCTAAAGTTGTGTGTTTTCTCACAGCCTCTGGTCCTAAGTGAACCTAGACTCTCTGGGCTCTTACCAGACCTACTGAGAGCTAGTGCCTTGCAGTGTGGCAAGTGTCCTGTTAGCAACCCTGTCACACTACCTACACACTATCTGTCACTACCTGTCACACACTACAGTGTGTTGCACAACCACCTTGTCACACTAGTGTGAGAGCAATTGACTTTGCCAGAGCTTATAGAGTATACAAGTCTTTATTTCTGTGGTCAGTATGTTTTTCCTAACATGCATTTGTGCCTATATATTTTTTAATTTTAGAGAACTTCCAGACAAGCCAAAGAAAGAAGCCAGGCAAGAAGACAATCCCTGGTATCAAAGTATGGATCAGACATCACACGATTTTTGGTAAAGAAATGAAGTATAAAACATCTTGAGTTGGTGAAAACTAGAGGAATTTAACAGAATTTTTCCATGTTTGCTTTTTTTAAGAGTGAACATTTTCAGAACAAAAATTAAGAAGTTTAACTTCCCTTTTCATATTAAATGTGTTTCATGTCAGTACCTTTTAAAAGTACTTAGTGGAAACTTAATGGACAGTATAATAGCAGAATCATGAGGTTTCAGTAAGGTTTTGCTAAGCTTTCTTTCCTTCCTGTTATACCTTAATCATGATATTATACATAGTTTATACTGGAAAATTGTATTTTTAATTATCTGAAAAGTGCTGCTGGATTAGTATTGGCCCTCACAGCAATGAGCATCAATGGAACATTGCAAAGCCATAAGGGAAATTTTAGAGGCAAATCATAAGTTTTGAGGGACCCTGCCCTTAAGTGTGGCTAGCTTACTTAGTATGCAGGAGTGACTCTTGTTCACTAAATGCCTCCAGGACGGGCTTGGGATACACATTCTAAATGTTGCCTTTTGTGTTTTATTTCTTGGGCACTGGTCTTTATTGAAAAGATGTATTTAAAAATAAGCTCACTATAACTTGGTGTTTATGGACAACTTAAGGATTCTGGGTAAAATAATTGTTAGATTATTGAATAATAACTATTAAAAACCTGAAAATACATAAAGTGTGCTTAAACTTTTTTTTTCAATTAGTTTTTAATGTGTAAAACTTAATTTACTATCAAAGTGCCCTTTTCCTGGTTTTCTGTCTTATTATTAAAAGTATATTTCTGGTACATCATTTATAAGAGAAAAGTGATAATGATTAAAAAAAACATTTTATAGTAGATCATGATCAGGTGAGATGTATTTTTAAAATACTAACACAATGGTAATGTTAAAATGTAATTTATATTTAAATATAAAAGTGATAGTAAAGCAAAACTGGGACATAATCCTGTCAGGAGAACAGAGTCAGAACTACACAAAATGCAGGTTCAAAGAAGAATTTCATTCAGAAAAGACACCTTTGTAAATAATATTTGGATGTAAACTGATTAATATAAGCACATTCTATTTTAATTAGTAGCTGGTGTTTCATATCAAGGGCTTGTTTTTAACTTACACAATTATAAATTTTCCTTCTAGAGTTGCTATTAAATTTGTTACTGTTTCATTATCTGAGCTCAAATAGTGTTGTTTGCTTGTAAGTTAGGTTGTGTTTTCTTTGGCCTCCTTTCTGCTTTCCTGGTCAGGCTCTTCAAAAGTTTCTGCCTTACTGCCAGGGTAACCTAGGACCCCTTGTGGTTGAGAGCCAAGAAGCCTACATGCTGCTTTTCTTCCAGCATGGGGTGTTTGCAAGTGAGACTTTGGTCTAAGTAGGTCAGATTTGAGTGGCTCTTGCACTTTAGATCAAACTGAGGTGGAGAAAATGCTTAGATGTAAGAACTATAGGAATGTGTGAGGTGAAATGAACCATGATGATGGTCTCTTCCAGATTTCAAAATTATAACTAATTAAAAATGCTGTGAGGATCAAAAAGGATTATAATACTGAGTTTAACCCAGATCTGTGCACTGAAAATTATAATGTGTTAATGAATGAAATGTGAGGAGACACAAATAAATGGAAAGATGTCCTGTGCTCATGGACTGGAAAAATTAATAGTTAAACTATGCATATAGTTCAAAACACTCCACAGTGTTTTGATTCAGTACATACCTATCCAAATTCTAATGTTATTTTTCACAGAAATAGAAAAAATACTAAGATTTGAATGGAAGCCGCACAGTGGCTCGTGCCTGTAAGCTTCAGCCTACAAAGTGGCTGGGGCTAGGGGTCGCAGTTCGAGTCCTGCTCGGGGCAACACAGCGATACCTAGTCCCAAAAAATAGCTGGGCTTGGTGGCGCATGCCTGTAATCTCAGCTACCTGGAAAGCTGAGGCAGGGGATTGCTTGAGTCCGTGGTACCATGGGCAAAAATAGCGAGACCTAGTCTCAAAAAAAAAAAAAAAAAAAAAGTATGGAATCATAAGAGATCCCACACAGGCAAAGCAGCCGTGACATTTGGGGACCTCCCACTTCCTGGTTTCCAACTGTTTTACAAAGTTACGTTAATCAAAGTGGATGATAGTGAAATAAAAACAGACACATACATCAATGGAACAGAACAGAGAGCCCGATAATAAACCTATGCCTCTATATTCAACAGTGGAGCCATGACTATGCAGAGCAGAAAGGATAGTTTCTTCAACAAGTGGTTCTGAGAAAACTGGACAGCCATGTGCAAAAGAATGAAACTGATCCCTTATCTTGAACCATTACACACAGATTAACTCAAAATGGATTAAAAACTTGAATATAAAACCTGAATCATAACACACAGAAAAAGAAACAGTAAATTCCTCAACATAATATTTAATAATGTTTTTTGGATTTGAGACCTAAAACAAAGGTGGGAAAAGCAAAAATAAACAAATGGGACTAAAACACTTCTGCACAGTGAAGGAAGCCGTCAAAGTGAAATGACAACCTACAGAAGGGAGAAAATGTCTGTAACTCACATAACTGATTAACAGTTGATACCCAAAATATATCCAAGTCAATAGCAAAAATAAAACAACCAAACCCAAAGGATAACCCAAGTAAAAACTGGGCAATGGACCTGAATAGATATTTTTCCAAAGACATACAAATGACCAAAAAGTATGTGAAAAAAAAATACTCAGCATTACTAACATTAGAGAAATGTAAATCAGACCCATAAAGATATAGTACCTCCTACCTATCAGGGTGGCTGTTAGCAAAAAGATAAAAATGTTGGTGAGAATGTGGGATCTGTATATATGTGTTATGAGGCAACACTCATTTTGGAAAGTCAGAGGCATAGCCATCTCCTTGCCTAGGTGAGATAATAGAGCATATTAGGGTCCATCACTGACTGAAACATCTTTATGTGACTCACAGTCTGTGTGTGCACACAGTATTAGTCAGCCTCAACAAAAAGGACATCCTGCCATTTTTGACAGCATGTACCCAGAGGGTAATTAGAAAGGAAATAAAACAAATACTTCATGGTAGTATTTAAAAGTATAGAGTCTTTTAAAAATGTTGAACTCACAGAGTAGAAAAGTAGTTACCAAAAACTAGGAGGGGGCGGGTAATATAGGGAGAGGCTGGCAAACTCATGCTTAGGAGTAGGAGCTGAGGATTTAATATGTAACAAGGTATGCTATGTAATATCACTACTGTTTTGCCAGTTCTACCTCAGTAAAGCTGGAAAGCATAAATGCTATAAGGAACAATGAGCATTTGCCACACAGGATGTGGACTGGCCTGTTCCTTCCTGCCATATTAGAACTTTATGTCCTGCCTTTCACTGGTTTGATCTACTTTACCTGTGGGCTACATTGACATGAAGGAACTGGGACTCTTCAGTTCCAGTTCTAATAGCAAAGACCTCAGAAGGTAAATGCTCTAGGGGCATTTCAGGGGGACTGTTCTTTCATGCTCAGTCTGAAAAAGAAACCGCCTTCTATGGATTGTAAATGGAAGGTTCCTACAGAGAGACACAGGGCAAATTGGGAACCTTGTGTGCAGAAAGAGGTCACAGGGAAGAATATAGCTGCATCACACAGGAGCTACAGACTGAATTTTAAAACAACAACAACAAAGGGCCAGGGCAGATATGAAGAAAGAGGGCCCAGAATTAAAAAGTTACAGACAGGTTACTTGATGCAGCTTAGTCCTAGAGAAGACTGGATCCAGGGACTAACAGAATTGATAGGTGGGGAAGGGGGGTGGTGCTTTGAACCAGTTTACAATGCGGGAGCTGTAAGAAATGCCTGCACTGAGAAATGTGGCTATGCAGGCCAGTGAGGCTGTGCCCTCAGCCCTGAGGGGGTACAGCTGTTTGCTGTTGGCTGCTGGCTGGTGTGAGGACTTCTTGAGCAGGGGGACGCATGCCAGTCAGGTTGTCCTACCTTGCTGTTCTCCAGGTCACTGAGCAACCTCCATTTCCAGACAGTCTCTGCTGACTGATAAAGTTGCTTTTGTTGCCCTGGAGGTATGGTGGAGATCTCATATGGAATTGGTAAAAGAATATCCACTCAGAATTAATCACAGCCTGATGTACATTTCTTAGGGACACTGTCCTGTGACAAATGAATCATCTTTTTATATTTTCCTAACCACTGATGGAGAAAGGATTTTCTGCCCACTTCTCACTAATAAGTCTTCAGAATCCTTGAGTAAAAGATTTCAAATATAGTTCCTTTGGAAATAAAAGAAGCACTTTTTAAATTATATGTCAAAGAAATCAACAGTCTTGAATTGTTCAGAATAAAATGGAAAAAAATGTGTTTACCTAAAGGCAACAGGATGATGAATCCAAACATCAGAAATAAATCGTGGAACTATCATTTTCGGTTATATATTATTAACCTCTAATTCTAGAGGTATTTTTTTTCCACACTGAAGATCTGGAGGCACCTAGTCACTGCACAAATCTAGTCAACCGCCAGCAAAATGCCCCTTCTGTACTTGTCAGTTGCGTTATATTAAGGGTGTTTTGCTAGCCTGGTTGTGTTCATATTTACTATGAAATGCATCCTAGCTTCTGACTGCTATACCCTCTGATTCAAACTCTGTCTCACTAGTAGATACTAGCTTTTCACCCCATCAACAGGTATATGGGACACCTTAAAAATATTGCTAATTCTCCATCTCCTGAAATCTTTATGTCATAGTCTCTCTGCTCTTATATATCTATCTTCCCTCTACTCAAAGTTCATCATCCATTACAGAAAACCCAGATATCTGGGTCTGATAACTAAGGTTTATTTAAGAAAAATTCCAACACAATTTTGATTTACAAATCAAAATACAAAATAAACTAAAAACAATAAAATTGCTACCAAGTACATGACCCTAGCAAATTCTTAGCACATCTAGTTTATACACAGACATCACACACAGAACCAGCTCTTGGTTGTAAATCCATTTTAAAATCACCTCGACAATCCTGCAAAATGTTTTACCTGCTTTCCAGACTGTTCCCTTTCCTAACTATATCCTAAGGCATGCTTCAACTTTGAACAAATGCTATCTCAAAATGCATTGTTGTGCTATTGTTCTAGTGTTGTGCAATCTGCTCCATATAAAGAGGCTTGAGAAGGATAATGCCTCTCTCCCCATATCAAACTGAGAGTCAACTGAGAAATGAGACACAAGAATCAGGCAGATGTAGTTCAGGGTATCGGTAGAATCCAAGATCACCACACATAGCTGCACCACAGTATTACTACTTAATCAGTACAACTATACCGCTTTTATTTTTTCATTTTTCTCATTTCAGCCTCCCTTTTAGTCTTGAAAGCTAGAAGTTTATCAGTTCAAAGAAACAACTCTTGGTTTTATAAATTTTCTCTTATTAGTTTTCTATTTACTTTTGCTCTAATCTTTATTATTTCCATTCTTCTACTAGCTCTGAGTTTAGTTTGTTCTTTTCTTCCTCTGATACTGTTATTGATTTCAGAAATTTTTCTTTTTTAATATATCATTTACATTAAAGTTTCCCTCTTAGCAGTTTTTGCTGCATCTCATACTTTTCATAATGTGTTTTTATTCGCATTCTTGTCTTTTTTTTTTTTTTTTTTTTTGAGGCTAGATCTTGCTATGTTGCCCAAGAACCACAGACTCTCACTGCCTGGGGTACCCCAGACTCAAGCGATCCCCAACCTCAGCCTCCCAGCTAGTTGGAATTACAGGCGCGCATACCATGCCAGCAATTTTTTGAGACTAGGTCTTGCTATGTTGCCCCAGGTGGGTCTCAACCCCACGGACTCAAGTTATTCCCAGTCTCAGCCTCCCGTCCTAGGCTTGGGATTAAAGCCAAGCGCCACTGCAGCAGGCTTAAGTATTTTCTAATCTCCTTTGTTTACTTCTTTACCCCTTGACTGTTTAAGAATGTGTTACCCGATTTACAGTTTTGTGAACCTTTTTGTTTTTCTCTTATCAATAATTCCTAAGTTTATCCTGTTGTATTCAAAAGATATTTTGGATGATAAATATTTTTTAAATCTATTATGACTTATTTGTAAGCTGATATATAGCCTGTCCTGGAAATATCTCCTGTGCCCTTGAGTATATTCTATTTTTGTTGATTAGAGTGTTGTGTATATTTATGTTAGCTCTAGATGGTTTATTGTGTTATTCATGCCCTCTTTCCTTCTGTTTGGTTCTCATCTTTGTGGAAATAGTAAAGTATCCAACTATTTCTTTTAAAATCTCCCATCAAGTCTGAAAGTGTGTGCTTAATATATTTCTATGGTCTGCTGTTAAATGCAGAAATGTAAATGTTTATATCTTATTACAGTATTAAGATAATACATAACATTCTTGTCTCTTGTAACTTTGAAAAATAAATCTATTTTGTCTAATGTTAGTGTAGCCACCCTTGCTGTGTTTGGTTATTATTTGTATGGAGTAACCTTTTCATCCTTTTACTTTCAACCTATTTATGTCACTATAGCATTTTGTTGGATCATATTTCTTAAATTTATTCTGCTAACCTCTTGATTCAAGAGTTTGATACACTTAATATTTAAGGTAATTATTGATAGAAGACTTTCTACTATTATTTTCTATATGCTTTATAGCTTTTTTGTCCCTTGTTTGTTTTATTGACTTCCTTGTGTATAGTTGATTTTGTGGGGTGAGACATTTAAATTTACTCCCTAAGTTTCCTTTTCATTTTGAGTATTTACAACAGCTGTTTTCTATGTGGTTGCCATGGGTTACATTTGGTATCCTAAAGTTGTAATACTCTAATATGAACTTATACCACCTTAACTTCAGTCATACACAAAAACTGTTCTTTCAGTTTCATCCCCAACCCCTTTTAGGTTACCGATAGCACAAAATTACATTTTTCTGCATGTATGCCCCAAAACATAGGCTAATAGCTTTTCTATGCACTAGTCTCTTAAATCATGTTTCAAATCAAAAGGGGAATCATAAACCAAAGTTACAATAAAAGCTTTTGTAATTATCCACAACTTATCTTTACTGCAGATATGAGTCTGATGCCCTTTCATTTCAACTTAAAGGACTCCCTTTAGTATTTCTTCCAGGGCAGGTCTAGTGGTAAATTAATATGAGCTTATCTTTCTTTAATTCATCATGATTTTTCTCTTATTTTTAAAGAACAGTTGTGGTAGGTATGATTTTTGGTTAATAGTTTTTACCCTTGCAGCATTTTTAGAACTCACCGCCATCTGGTCTCCACAGTTTTAAATAAGAAATCTGATCATCCTTTTAAGATCCTTATCTGTTATGAGTGACCACCACTTGATTCTTTCAAGATTCTCTGACTTTGACTTTTAACAGTTTGATTAGAATATAAACAATATGGTTCTACACTACTTTGATAATTGAGCTTCATGAATATTTTTACTCAAGTCTTTCTTCAAATTTGGGGAGTATTCAGCCATTCTTCACATAATCCCTTTCTCCCCTACCCTGTGAAATTCCAAAAACATGTATGCCTTGGTATTCTTTATGGCATCCCTAAATCCCTCAGATTCCGTTCACTTAGTCTTTTTGCTATTCTTCAATAGTTTCAGGTTCACCAATTCTGTATTCCAACTACTTAAATCTGTTTTCAAATCCTGGTAGTGATTTTTTCAATTCAGTTATTGTACTTTTCAGTTCCAAAATTACTTAAGACTTTTTGTTTTCTATATCTTCATTTATATTTGCATTTTACACATCATTTTTTTACTTTGTTTACATCTTGTTTTTCTCAGAGATGGTGTCTGCTTATTTAATTTCTTCCTTTGAGTTGACCATATCTTTGTTTCTTTGTATATCTTGTGATTTCTTTGGTTTGTTTAAAATTAGGACATTTGGATCTTATACTGTAGTAGCTCTGGAAACCAGATTCTCTTCCCATGCCAGGGTGGCTATTGTATGTTGTCTCTCTGGTAGGCATCAGCCTTAGGTATTTCTGAGCCTTCTTCTTTCCCTGGGTATACATGGTGACGCTAACGTCCTTGGATATGTGACTGCTCTTGGAATAATCTAATTCAAATGAATAAAAATGAGTCAGGATTTTTAAAAATAACCTCTAGATCTTTAAACCTCTGGAAGCTGCATCAGATGGGGGGGTTGGTAGATGTCCACCTCTGTTTCTATACCCCTACAGTCAAAATCTAGATCTCTGCTGTTTGGAAGACAAGGTCCTAATTAATTGCACTAACTCCAACAATCTGTGCAAGCTGCCCCAGGTGCATGAGCATAGTTGCTTGAGATGGTAGGGGATGGGTAAAGAGCTGAAATCAACCAAAATTAACCACAATTTACCATCCAAGACTTGCCCTAAAAGTTGCAAGTCTTTGAGTTAAGTTGCATTGCTCTAAAGTAGATCAGGGCGGTCATCCAGCATCGCTGGCAACTGCCTGTGCTTCTGCAGCACGGGCACATTTCACCCTGGGGGGAGAATAGAGCAGGGGCCCTGGAGTTTGCCGGGGTGGACCCGTGCACGGGCACCACTATGCTCCCAAGTCCTTCCAAAATGCGGCTTGGGTATGTGGCGAGGGGGGGAGGCATTCTCTTGCATTCTGCTCGATGTGTGAGTTGGATTTTTATCTGGTCCCTCTATCTGTTCTATGGATTTATTCGTTCTCTTCTCATTCCTTTTGAGGACTAAGTGGAGTGAGAGAGGGGACGCCTTTATAGTTCCTTCCATACCCCCCCCCAGCCGACCGAACCAGAGCCCACCTGGGTCAGACGGCCACTCCACACCCATCACACAAAGGTGGAGAGGTGGCTGCGCATGGAGGCGGAGCGGTGACCACCTGCCCGAGCTGAGCAGCCAGGCTGTGACCATCCTTTTTGATTTTTTTTTTTTTTTGTACATGGTGTAAAGGAGTAATCTAGATTCATGTTCTTGCGCATAGTGGTCCAGTTTTCCTAGTAACATTTGTTGAAAATTATCCTTGTTCCAATGTATATATGTTGCCCCTTAGACAAAAATTAGTTGACCATGCAAGTGTGGCTTTGTTTCTGGGCATTCAATTCTGGAGACTGAACAGAATCTTAATATATTTAACCACATAGCTCCAGAATACTCAACATGTGATGAATTTTTTTAAAAAAATTTATATTATTCTGTAAACATATATCAATTCAGGTGTTAAATTTTCACTGGTAAAATATCAAAATGGGCCTGGCATGATGGTGCATGCCTGTAAGAGGCAGCCTAGGAAGCCATGGCGGTGACCAGGGATCGCGGTTCGAGTCCTGTTCGGGCAACGTAGCAAGACCTAGTTCCAAAAGAATAGCGAGGCATGGTGGTGCGTGCCTGTAATCCCAGCTACGTAGGAAGCTGAGGCTGGGGATCACTGAGTCCATGGTACCCCAGGCAGTGTAAGCCTATGGTTCCACGGGCAAAAAATAGCGAGCCCTATTCTCAAAAAAAAAAAAAAAAAAAATCATCAAAACAGCAGCATGTTTAAAAAATATTTTACACTACTATTTTAAACTTAAAATTCAACATATCCTCTGTTCTATATTGTAGCCATACTTCAGATTGTTTCAAGAGGTACCATACATTATTTGTGTTTGTGACACTCTGGACTAGCTTATTTAACTGTAGCTAATTATCTGCTATAAGAACATATAATTGGATATTTACAAAGGCATCAAGTATCTTCAGTAGTGAGGCTAACCTGTATCTCAGTTCTCTTGAAGAACTTGTTGAATTGTTCTCATTATGACCTTGGTAGATCCTTCTTGGACTCATCCCAGCAGCAACCCTGTGCCTAAGAGGATTGACTTTTCCACTAGCTTGGTTGTACACATTTCCAGAATTGGTTTTCAACAAGGACACTCCTGGGAAATCCCTTAAACACACACAGAAAAATCTCTGGCTCTCATATCTGAGTGGAGAAACATCCTGAAGGAACTGTATTAACTGCACACACCCATTTCAGGGAAGTTACCTTCTTCATACAATATATTTAATTGAGCTACACAAGCCTCCTGATGGCCTCAATGGAGTCTTTCAAACTTAGTCATCATCCTTTTGCTCTCCCAGTTTGACTCCCCTGCAGGGGATTTCAGCTGTTACTTGAGAATGCTTAAGAAGTCTATGGCTTGCAGTCAAACATCTCCCCACACCAGTTTTTTTAATATCATGAAATCAGTGGAGTAAAGAATTACAATTAAATGTATTCCTATGATCAAGATGTAGTATATATGCACAGTGGAATACTATTCAGCAATCAAAAAGATAAACTCATAACATTTGCAGCAACTTGGATGGAGCTGGTTAAGTGAAATAAAAGTCAGAAGGAAAAAGACAATACAGGCTGACCATAGATCTGAGTTATACAGCAGGAGAGGGATGAACATAAAGGGGCTACAGTGGTGGGAGAACTATGGGGACTACACCTGAGGGGAGAAATTAAATATTGACCAAAAATTAACAACTATGTAAGAAAATAAATTTTAAAAGTAATAATAAAAGGATAGACAGCTTAAAAAAAAAAGAATTATTTCCTATTTTCCTGAATCAGCTGTTAAAAATGTAAAACCAGGTACAGGAAGGAACCCTCTGCTATTTGGCCAGGGTAGGCCAGAAAGAGATTGAGACCAGCTTCTGAAGATCAAGGTTTGGCAAGCTCACTATTGTTCTCCCCCGTGACATTATGCCTTCACTCAGAATAGTTGAGAACGTTTGGGAAATTCACACTCTAAAAATATTTCCTTTTTTTCATGTAGGCAAGATAATACAGGAGTGACAGTGGGTTACTAAGAATGCAGTTCCCTCATTATATAACATGGACAAAAATAAAGCGTGTTCTGGGCCAAAAATAGGGCTGAGAAAGAGGAATGTGAATACATAGTACTGAAAAGTCATTATTTACTCAAACTGTCAAAAGGCTGAAGAACTTAGAAAAGTTCTGATTCCTGTTCCATCACTTATTAGTTGAGTCTGAGTGGCCTCTGGAGGAAGCTGATGTCACTTTCCTTAAAAACATTTAAGGTAAACAGTTATAAAGGGGACAACTTAAGGTAAGTGGCAGTAGTGATCACTCTCCTTCCTGATCATTATCAAAGTAATGACTGGAAGCTGCAAGTAATGGCATTCCCTTATGTCAGGTCCTCCCACTGTGCGCCATGTTAGGGGAAGGGTGCAGACCCTATTAGAGTGTGATACGGCCGATGACATGGCACAAATCTCATGTCAGGGGTTTCTCTCAACAGAGTAGCTGTCCCCTCAGGGACAGCCCAGTCTTCACTGCCCACCCCTCATGCTTCGCCAAGTCCTCCATGGTCTCTTGCTGAGTCTTTTGCCCCATTGCTACCAAATTGGTCATGGCCACTGCAGCCTCTTATGGGGATCATTGTAGTGATGACAGTATTTCCTAATGAGTCTGACTCTAATCTTGCTTCTTTCTTCCTCTACTTAAGCACTTCTCTGTTTTGACTCAACATGGTCCAGACTTCTTCACAGGGCAGAATAGGCCCCTAAGTCTCAGCTGCTTCCTCAGCAGCTTGCTCCTTAGTTTTACTTTATGGCTGTGCCAACACCACATCTGGGAACCTCTGCAGGGAAGTACATCAATCTAGAATATACTACAGCAGTTCCCAACCTCCTTCTCTGACCCTTTGCTTTGTCAAACTCTACTCAGCCTAGAAATGTAACTCCCTCTCTGACCCAAGGAGGAACAAAGGGGTCATAAAACAGTTCATTTAGGGGGCTTGGGACTGCATCTGCCCAGCCATCCAGGCCCTGCCCCCAGGCAGGGAGGAACCAGTGTGGAGGCAGGGCAGGCCCCTAAGCCCTGCCCACCAGCAGACAGCCACAGGTGTGCCTGCATACCTGGGGTCCTGGGCTGTCAGAGCTCCTCTGCCAGTGGGGAGCCAAGGTGGTGAGGAACTCCAGGTAGACCTGCTGCACCTGGAGAGCCTGGGAGGAGGGGATCCGGGTGGGGTTTTAGCCCCACCCACCAGCAGATGGTTGTTCGGGGCAGCCATCAGCAGCCTGAATGAACCGAGGCATGGTTCCGCCAAGCCCCTACCCAAAGCTGGCTTGGGACTGTGCCTACCAGGCTGCCAGGCCCCACCCGCCCCCACGCAGGGAGGTACCAGGGTGGGGGAGGGATGCCCCGTCCATCTTACTCTCATTCCAGCTGATCTTCAGGAGGAGGAAGAACATAATACAAACCCCATCATAGAATGGGTGCGGTGGACCAGGTAAAAATCCAGGCCTCACGTCTGAACTGGACACAGGAGATGGAATGTTGAGAGAACCAGTGCATGTGAGACTGGAGCGACACCTATGGAAATGCAATGTCATGAATCCACACCTACGTGTCACCGGGTCTGGAAGAGCCAAGACCTCATTACTGAGATGCCATCTAGGAGAGCAAGAGGCCCCTCCCCACACCACGGGACAGGAAAGCCAAAGAGGGGGGGCATCGGCTCCACAGCAAAGCTGCAAACTGAGGCAGCGGAGATGATCTACAACGGCCATTCACAGATGCCTGTATCCACAGAGAAACTTCTTCACAGACGCTGGGGGTGAGGCCCCCTAAACTAGATGCCAGAAGCTAAGGTAAAGCAGCAAAACAATAGAGAGGGACTGAAGACAGCCTGCAACGAGAAAACTTGGACAGACCACAAATAAATATGGACTGGCTGCCTAATGCCAGGTTAACACTGAAAACCTACCAGCACAGTTTGCCAGGTCCCAAGAACACAGCCCCTCACCCAGTGAAAGGAAACTGCCACAGGAAAGAACGAGATTAATGGACTTAACACAGACTAGCAAATAACAAAAACAGAGGGGTTTGAGTGAACGGAGGGGGCACCAGAGGAAGGAGGCTGTATCCCAAAATCCATTTACCAAGGTTGTGAATTACAGAATAAAAATAAATAAAATTTTAAAAAGTAGTTCATTTGATGAGACGGAAGAAAATTTTGAAATCATTCTTGTCACAGGGTAATTTGGAAACACCTCTATAAACACTGGCTAGGAAGATGTGTCCTTATATTAAACTGGAGCTTGGGAGTGAGGGAGGGAGTGGTCAGGGAGGGAAGGTGGTGAGTGATCCCTGGGGAAAACAAAGATGTGAAATATATATATGTATATAAATAATTTTTTTTAATAAAATAAAATGGAGCTTGTATCTGTTCTTACAGACGGTGCCACTTCCCAGGTTATTTTCTTGCTTAGTTTTTTCTTTTTTTTTTAAATTTGAAAAATTCATTTTATTGATTTGTCACATTTGTGCATTAATTGATCCCGCCTCCTCCCTCCATATCCCCCCTCTGTATTCCCCCTCCAGTCACTCCATCTCCCATTTTTCTGCGATTTGTTTGTTGGTTAAGTTGATGTTCAGTTGTTGGTTGTTTGGCCCGTTGTTCTCTTCTGATATCTGGTAAAGGTGTGTTTTTTTTTTTTTTTAGCATATATATGTATATTTATATTTATATTACATTAGTCCATTATTGTGTACCCCGGGGCTTTCCCACTTCACTAACATTTGTTAACTATTTGATCTTTTGTGCTCTTGTCCTCCCCCACCTTCTTCCCCCTCCTCCTCTCTTGCTCCATGGTTCAGTTGTTTTCATTTTTTCTTGTTTTTCCCTATATCCATCATATGTCTTGTTTAATTTTCATAACAACCTGTTGCTCACTTATTTTTGTTCCCTTTTCTGTAAGTCGGGTATCTTATGATTAGCAAGGAAGGCTGAGACTTGAAAATGATCTTTCTGGAGTTAGGCCTATGCTCACACATCAGGCTACATGGCCTACCACTGACTAGATGGGCATCTATGGGTTGAACTGGACCCCACCCTCTTCCAAAAGAGAAAAATGTTGAAGTCCTTGTTTGGAAACATGGTCTCTACAGATGAGGTTAACATCATGGTAGTGTAGGATGGCTCTTGGCACATGGAAGGGAAGGCTATGTGATAACAGAGGCAGACTGAAGTGCTGTAATTGTGAGCCAAAGAACACACATCATTGTCACCAACTATAGAGACTCACAAAAGGCAAGGCAGAAACCTTCCCTAGAAGTTTCAGAAGGAACACTATTTTGCCATCATCTTGATTACAGACTTGTAGACACCAGTAAATACTGAAACAGTAAATTCCTATCCTTTTAAACCACTTATCTTGTGATACTTTGTTAAAGCAGCTTAGGAAACTAATACAGTGAATACTGTTTTTCCCCTTGAGAAGTAACTTTTTACCACAGGATTAAGCTCACTCACCATCAATCAACTCACCAGCTGAGTCCAACTAGCTGCTCCTCCAGCAGGAGCCACCCAGCATGCACACATTTCTTCCTAAAGCTGTTTACCACCTCATTTGGGGACAATGAAGATAAAACTGCAAACTTAAACATATTCTATCATTGTTTTGCACATCCACACACAGCCAACATTTTTTTTTCAATGGATAGGTATGACATGTACCTTTACTAGAGAGGCTCATTAATTGGAAAGCAGCAAGGAAAGGTAATGTTTCTGATCCTTACAGAGGCCCCATGTTACCCAGGCTGCCTTTCACCAAGTAGAGACAGAAACACATCTCTAGACCTGGTGAAACTGGGTCTGACATTTCTGTTAAGCCACTTCTGACATTACCGAGTAAGAGTCAGGGAGAAGCCTGATTTAGCCTGATCACCTTCCTTGGCAATAACCTCATCTCTGGCATGTTCCCTGCAGGAAGTGAAACTCTTCATCTGAGGGGGATTATTCATGACCACAGCCAGTGGTCACAAATTGCTAAGGGAAAACTGCTGGCAAAGCAGCTGTGCTGATATGAGCTAGTTTAATCTTAAGTCAAGAAGTAGCCAAGCCCACTTTTACAAGCAGATGCCAAGCTCTACTTCTCAAGCTAGAGAGATGCTGGTAGCAGTTCTTTCAGAAGGTAACATTCTAAAATGATCGTTTCACGATGCCCAGTGCCCCAAAATTAGAAAGACCATAAGATTCTTGGCCATAGAGGTATGCAGCAATAATAATAATAATTCATTATTCAATAATAAGCCTTATCATCTTGAAGGCCCTGAAAAAAAGAAGCTGGCAGCAAGAATGGGACAGCAGGCTGGGCATGGTGGCACGTGCCTTTAATTGCAGCCTACAGAAGCAAGGCCAAGGCTAGAAATTGCTTGAGTCTGCGGGGTTGGAGACCCGCCCGCAAGACCTAGTCTCAAAAAACAGCTGGGCATGGTGGCACATGCCTGTAATCCTAGCTACCTGGGAGGCTGAGACTGGGGATCGCTTGAGTCTGTGGTTCCCAACAAAGCAAGACAAGTCTCAAAAAAAAAGGGGGGGACAGCATATAGGGTTAGGGTTAGTTGGCTTGATAGACTACATAGTAGCTCATGCTCTTGACTTCCATATATCCTATCCTGACTACACTCCAGGTCCTGGCAAGAAACAGCACACGAAACCAATGCCCTTACCTGGAGCAGAAAAGGTCTATGTACCCATCATTGCAAGAGGATGTCAATCTTCCCTTCAGGAAGTCACTTCTCTTTCCTAGTGAAAAATCTGTTTAAAGCTCTGAACACATTTGTTGCTCTGCACAGACATGCATGCAGCAGGCACTTCTGTCTTCACCTTGATGTCTCACAGGAGTTTGACACTAGGGATCGACTCCCATCTTCCTGCATCTTTGTTTTTGGCGTTTTTTTCTTTTGGGCTTCTGGAACTTCACACTTCATGTTTTCCTTCCACCTCAATAGCTACTTCTTAAGTCTTCCAAGTCTCTCATCCCGACCACTGGGGCTCTATTCTCAGACCTCTCTTTGCTAAGTAGTCACTTTTTAGGGGTCTCTTATGTTCTATGGCGTATTACTGGCCATATCAAGACTTCTCATTTTATAGCATACATTTGGACCTCTTCCTTAAACTCCAAACTGATTTTAAGCTGGTATATATGAGTATTCTATTTGCTGATAGTTGTCTTTTGCCATGTAATGGATTGCTCCCAAATATAGCCACTTAAAATAACAAAAAAGTATTTCAGTTTCCCAGGGTCAGCAATCCAGGAGCGGTTTTACTGAGAAACTGTCTTCAGGTCACTTAAGGGGTTAAAGTTGTCAGAAGGCTGTGGAAAATCCACTTTTAAGTCCACTCACATGGTTGTTGCCAGAAGCTTCAACTCCTTACCATGTGGGCCTCTCCACAGGGTTATATGACATGGCTGTTAACTTCCTCCAGAGTGCGTGATGGGGGAAGAGGGCTGCAGATAGGGGAGAAGAGCCAAGACTGAATTGCAGTGTCTTGGACAACCTGATCTTTTAGTGATACACCAAAACCGCCTCTGTGTTCCACTAGCCACAGTCTGTATGTGTATGTGTTGGAGGGAAAACACAGAACATGAATACCAGGAGGTGATGTTCATTGGGGCTATCTTTGAGGCTGACTGGTTACCAGAGGTTTCTGATTTCTCAAAGTGAACATATTGTAACTCAATCTTTTATCATCCTCCAAATCTTGTTCTTTCCTCAACCTTCCTCACTTCACTAAATGACAGTGTCACTTACTTAGGCTTAAACCTTCCAGTAATCCCTGACCCTCTGAACCTCAGAGTCCATCAGCAAATTTAGTGCATTCTTACAAATTCAAATCTAATCAACTTTCCTCTAGTGCAATCACCTCAATCCAAACCACCATCCCCTTTTCTAACTAGTTTCACTACTTCCATACCTGCCTCTGGTATATTCTCCACACAGTAGGCAGATAAGATTTTCTGCCAGATTATCATACTCCTGTTAAAAATTCTTCACTGGTTCCCCTTTCAACTAAAAATAAGATCCAAATGCAAGGTTTTGCATAATCTGGTCTTTACACATTTGCCTTACTTTCCTACTTCTTGTTCTTTCACTTACTCTTTTTCAACTGCACTGGTCCATTTTCTGTGCCTCCAAAGGACCAAGGTTTACTACCACCTTCGGGAATCCCTGGCTGGAATGACACATGACCTGCACTCTCGCTTGCAATGTTACCAATTTATAGGTCTTTCCTTACCACATTTTTTTTCCCTATTTATTTTTTATTTATATATATTTCACATCATTTCAGTCCCTGGGGGTCACCCATCACCTCCCCTCCCCGCCCGCTCCAGCTGGTCCCCTCTCTCTCCCCTTATGTAGTTTCATTTGGTTGACCATATAGTAGTGAAATCATTTGGTTTCTGTCCCTTTCTATCTGACTCATTTCTGCTAGAATGATTTCTTCTAGGTACATCCAGGTTTCCATAAATTCATCAAATTTGTCATTTTTAATTGATGAGTAGTACTCCATTGTGTATATATACCACATCTTTTTCATCCACTCATCTGTTCTGGGGCATTTGGGTTGTTTCCATGTCCTTGCAATTATAAATAGTGCTGCAATAAACATCGGAGGACAGGTGTCCTTTTGTACCCACATTGAGGTCTCCTTTGGGTAGATTCCCAGAAGTGCGACTGCTGGGTCAAATGGTAATTCCATTTTCCTGAGTTTGAGGGTCCTCCATACTGCTTTCCATAGTGGCTTCCTATTAATCAGTTTGTACTCAGTTTAACTATATAAACTTGAGGACACAGGTCTTTTATCTGTCCTGTCTCATACATATCTGTCCCATCCTCAAGAACAGTATCTGGTACATAACTGATACCAAAAATACTTGCTGGACTAATGAATGAAATATAAATAAAAATGCATAGTTTTAAAAATCCCAGCCTCAAGAAAAGCCTGAATTGTTACAATGATGTAAGGAATGTGCAGGTGTGGGAGGCCCCACAGTGAGGACAGTTCTTGTTTCCACAAGCATTTGTCAAGTTCTTTGCAGCACATTACAAGTACAAAAGAGGATTGAAAAAACATTGACAATGTAATTGTTACCTTCCAAGGACCTTACAATTTAGCTCAAAATCTAGGACATGCAATACAGTTTTTAGCCTCTCCAGTCCATTTGCCATGCTACAGTGTGGTGTAAAACCCACCAATTCACTCCCCTGCTGGATACTCTTGAATGACTTATCACTGCCCTGAAGTAAAAGTCCCAACTTCTTGCCATGATGTACAAAGAACTTCTTGCTATTATCTCAGTTTACCTCACCATTTTCATTTTTTGCCCTTATCTATTCTGTACTATTCTGTAGCCAAACTGAAATTCTGGCTGTTCAGCAAAGATACATTTTTTTACTGAGTTTTTGCCCTTCCTGCTTTCTCTAGCTCTAATGTTTTTCTTATTCCCTTTTGTATCAATTAACTTTTGTACAAACTACTTTTTTTTCTTCCTTTAGTCAGCTTCTATGCAAGCCTTAGCTTTCTCAGCAGGAAGGAAAGAAGACAAGCCCCAATGTACAAGTGCTTTTCAAGCCTCTCTGTATTATTCTTGCTAATATTTCACTGACCAAAGAAAGACATCAGCAAGTCAAGATTGAAGGGTTTAAAAAAATAAACTTCATTCCTTTAGAGGAAAAGTGGTAACACAACAAATCAGGAATGATCACACAGCAGTGGAGGAAATTATCTAGTTCTTCTTTGAGTGTAATCTACCATGCTTCCCCACATCCTCAACAGCTCATACTTAGCTTTTGGTCTTGATCTAGAAATCACTTCTTGAAAAATGATTTTCCTGATCCTAAAGCCTGAATGAAAAACACAACCCTGTACTCACTATGATCGCCTATATCACTGTTGTCAATAATGAATGAATGCATTTATATAATAAACATTGGACCTCCAGTTCATATAGGTCAACTGACTGTATTCACCATTTGATGGCACTCTTTACTACCTGATAGAAAGCCAATGAAAGGAGAGAATGTTCTTCTGTTTTATCTTCAATGTGTACTATAGTACCCGATCCCCGATACTTACAAGTATCTATGACATAAGCAAATAAATGCGTAACACTAAAACAATAGCCATTTTTTAAAAAAAGGAATAAAAACTGTTTACGAAACCCCTGACAGACTCCACAGGCTGCAACTATTCATGAAAAGCTGAGACAGAATAAAACTAGTAACAAAATGCCCACCAAAGGCACAGAAAATTAACAGAATAAAACACACTTTTCCTTTTTATTAGATTCACAACAACCTTTTAAAAGTCCAACCTCTCTTTGTAAAATGTTTTTTGTTATTAACCTCTGCATCAGAACCCAAACTCCTTCCTTGAATGATACACCTACTTGGCACAATGCTCAGTCCTCAGGTCAGCATCTGCATGGTTTCCCAGCAACAATTAAGTCCAACATGAGACAAAAGCACTGTGAATATCAGGTCATTATCCCTAATTCAAATATACATATTTATATACACACATATAACATGTGTACACAGTTTTTTTGTTTTTTGTTTTTTTTTTTTTTTTTGGTTTTTTACAAAAATAATATATAACAAAGTTTACACAGCTCTACTCATTCTTTAAAGTTACATAGGCAAGGTCTATGCTTCAGTATAATGATTTTTTACTTTGGATTAAAGGGAGAACTTTAGACCTAAAAATATATTTAACATTAATGAACATGGGTCGATAACACAGTAAATCTTGATCATCATTTAAGTAGAAATATGTTCTTATGCCGAGTGCACCCATTCATACCAATTATTTTCATTTGAACTGAAATATAGAAGCAAAATAGTGCACTGACATAGTCTTCTACTTGTTATACTAGCACATATATTGAATTATACTGTTTGCATGATAATCTCTATGTACCTTGAGTATATTTTTTAGCATGTGCTAACTCTACTTCATGAAATACAGTATTCAGCCAGCAGCCACAAGAAAGGAATGCATGCTGTACAGCAGGAAAAGAGCAATAATCTGCAGTTTGATATCTTATATGGCAACCAAAAACAAGAGAAACAAAACTTACAAGATAAGGATAAAACTAATTTGCAGTGATATTTAATATGTATTTTTATCAGAAAGCATACATTTATCTGTCACAGTTACATGGAAAAACACATACACTATGTGAGATTCTAAGTTTGTTCTTAGGATATTCAAAATATTCAAAAGTTAATTGTTACAATGAAGATGATCAAGAGGTGATTAAGAGAATATCATTTAGTATTTTTTAAAATATAGATTCTGGGAATAGACGCTACTACCAAAATATCCAGAAATCTGTGTCAACAGATACTATCTGTATTTTGTGTACTTGATACTAATAAATATAACAAGTGTTTACATAGACTACGAAAGCAATAGCCTAGGGGACAGTAATGGTAAAGAATAAAATGAACACAATCCCACCAGAATGAGTACAGCAGGAACAGAGAGTTCCTGCTGATTTTTTGTTTCTTTTGCTTCTCACTTCCTCCCAAACATAGGTCATCTCTTTGAGGCAAATTTTTCAAAGCTCAAGCCCATCCCCAGGGCACCCAGCAAGATAAAAGAGTTCAAGCTTGGTGCTGGAAAGTCTTCCAGATGCCAGTATGATTTCCTCATTATTCAATTGGACAATTCCTCTTCACGGTCTCTTCAGGTTCTAACTGGCACAACAGAAAGGGTGAGCAAGATCTCTGACACCATAAATAAGGTAACCCTGGAAGAATTAGAAGAAGGAGGTATCTGATGAAAAGGCACCTGCAAGTCTGAAATCCTCTTTGGTGAGAACACTGTACATGCGTTGGGGCAGAGCTCGAGAGTATGGAGCAGGGCGAGGCACTGTAGTGCGCAAAATGAGTTCCCGGCCAGCAGGGGGTGGGAAGTCTGATGTGGAGTTCTGCCTTCTTTCTTCTGGAGAGCCCGTTCTTCTCAGTTCTTCCTCTGGTGGAGATGCAGCTGCAGCCTAGAATGGAATCAAATGCTAAATTCAACAGTGAGTCAATGCTAAAGTTAGATCATTTTAAGGACAGATGACAAAACATGACAAATACATCAAAATGTCCTGCATTACTTAGTAATGCAGCTAGCCATGTTACGAGTACTCAAAAAAGACAAAAAAAAATGTAAGAAGCAATGGCATGAACAGCCAGTGATTACAAGTACACTAGTGACAGTATTAGAAGAGGTAATGACTATCAAAGCAATGTGCCTGAAAAGTGAGGACTAAGGGTCATATTCACACATCTGATGAAGAGAGAGAATGGAGCTACACTGGTTTCTATACATTTCTTCTAGCAATGAACCAACTCCAAACTTTATGTTCTCAGTTCAGTAATGAGCTGCTTCCCACCAAAACCTGAAAAGATAGCTTTTATATCGATTATTTAAATCAATTGTTTTTAAGGCTCCTTGCCAATTTAAAACTGGGTACGCTGATTTTCTTTGCTGGGTAGCTAATATGATGCAGAATTGGCACAGATTCATGTAGCAAGCTTTATTTTCACTACAGTTCTATACAATACATATTCAACTAGAGTTTTCATTTTTAACTCTAATCACTGTACTTTCATTTCTCTGACCACTATTATATTTGACTATCAATTTGGAAAATTGTTTTGACAATAAAAACATGAAATAATGTTACACTAAACATCAAGAAAGGTATGTCAAATTCAAACTTTTAAAGAGATGGTTAGTCATAATGACCTTATGAAATTAGAGGGATGGGTAGTAACAAGGAACTATGAGGGACAAAGGCTATTTGTTACCTCATCAGAAGATTCAGTCAGCTTGAGAAAAAGGTGAGAAAAGAAAAAGTGATGAAAGGTAAACAAGCAAGATGGATTAAAAAGAGCTAGACAAGAGATTTCAAGATTATTTCAGAGACAGCATGCACTACATTAAGAAACATGATCCTATCAAAAGAAATCAAGACAAACACACACCACAACACCCTAGCTTGTCAAACTGAGCAGACAGAGCCCATCACTCAATTCATACATCTTGATGGTTTAACGGGTGAAATAGAGTAATTTAAATGCAGAAATGATTTAACAAAAATTTAGCTTTTTTATTAAAAAATTTAGATGCTAAAATATGTTTATCATTTGAAATGGGTTTGAATTTAAGAATAGGTGTTTCAGTTACTCAATTTAGTGAGACTAAAGTAAAATTCAATCAAATTTCATTTAGATATGTTTATGCCAGTGTCACATGTAATGATAAAGTACACTAAAATGTGTAATTTTAAGGAAAAGTTCATATATATATAAAATCAATGTATAATATACAGTATTCTCGGTGAAATTTCATTATAAATTATTACAAATATTAACATCTTGATTTTTAATAAAGTGAATATAAAATATCAGTTAATTATGAAAATAAAAGTTACATGAATGATCATTAATGGTTTACTTTAGCTATACACTTAAGGATTGAGTTTGAAAATGAATAAACCTGGTATTTAGTATAGAGGTTACATAGTCTGTCAATTCCCTAAAAACATTTGTTGCACAGATTAAAAGTGAAATGTTTTAACTGCATAATGTGAGATAAACTTATAATTTCAGTATCTCTTAAAGGGAATCAACTATATAATGAAGTTACTACAATGATTATACACTCCTATATTTACTAATATAGAAAGGCAAGTGGAAAACAAGAACAAAGTAAATTATATAATCCTCTTTTTACAAAATAGTTGTGTACACTAGCTGTTAAATGCTGAGAGTAATCAGTAGGCAGTAAGATGATTAATTTTTTAAACATAATTTTCTGTATTGTCCAAAAATTACAGTGAACCTTTTCTAACAGATGAGAGGGAAAAGGCCATTTCCAATTTGAGGAAAATAATCTTATGTAACCATTCCAAAGAAGTAACACACTCAGCATAAAAATTATAAAACTTTAAATTTTCAATTGCCTTAAAAATGCTTTAAAACTGAGGATAATGGAATGGGTTTTTACAATAGGAGGAAAATTCATACTGCTGGTCACAGGGAAATGTGCTTATAAGTTTCTGGACTGTAAGGTAGTAAAGACACTATAATATGTGAAAACAAATTCAGTTCTTGGTTTCATGCCAGAGGCAAAAACCAATATAAAGTATTGTTTTCTAAAACCAATTTATAAAGAAATACAATACTTGATTTTTAACTTGTAATTTATAAACTTAGGAAGCTATCCTTTAAATAATCTTGGGTTTTAGTTCTTGCTAAAAATTCAGATGAGTACATTTGCCTATAATTTTGAACATCTTAACTAGATATTCTCCAGATCAGCTAAAAGGAGATTATGAAATAGCTATTCCGTGTATAAACTTAATGATAATTCTTTATCCTTTCTGATCCTGAGAATTACATCTTCAAAATTACATTATTAATAATTAATAATTGCATAATTTTCAAAATTCAATGTGAGGGGACACCATGTGTTTAATGCACTTCATAACACTACTTTTCCCAAAACCTTTAATATTAATGAGCCCTGACATTAGAATCAATTGGTGGGATCTTTAGCACCTGAAGATCAGTAGAGAGAGCATCAGCATAGAGTATTACTAGTATCACTATGATAAAAATCAAATTTTAATTTCTTTTTAATTTTAATTATACAAGGTAATGGTGAAGATAATTTTTCAAATCAAACTGTCTCTCTGTGCTGAAGTCTAAATTTCCATAGTCCTAAAAATCTGTAATTTTGCTCTTCCTTCCTAGGAAATCACTAAAGGTAAATCTCTTCTCCATTACAGTAACAGAAGTACTGAAATCACAATCTGAGTTGTAGGTCCATTTACAGTATGAGGAGCTTAAAGATGGTAAACTGAACTCTATTCTAATTTGAAAGGAGTAAATATTTTTCCTAGAGCACAGCACTAGCCATTGCTAACCAAGTCAGTGGTTTTCAAACCTTTCTAATTTCTAAAATTTATACCATAAAATATACTTAGATTTTACTCAAATGTGTAAGAAAGGAAAAGGGTTCCAAAGACTGAGAAGTTACCATTTCTTCAGTGTTTGAACCCAGTCATGTGTGAGAATCAAAACACCATCTTACTGAGTAGAGGTCTGGAGAGATCACGATACAGTCAGTAATAAATCTCACATACCCTCTGCGCATTCACGAACAGCTTGTGAATGATCCTGCCAGCATGCCCTCTTCCTGCACCAATGACTAACACTTCAGGCTGCTCCAAAAGGCAACTTACAAATCTAGAAGAGAGAAGTAATGGAAAGATAAAAAAAGAAGCTGCAGAGTTCACACTATGTCAATTTTTTCAGATTAATTTTGTGGGTAAATCCTCAAACTGGTAATGGCTAAACCTACCAAAGCGAAAGTGAAAATTTTACAACAGGATAGGTAACATTTGGAATTAAAATAAACTCAGCTGACAATCCAATTGCCTTCCAACTGTCAAAGGATCTATCTCTGTCAAAGCATAAAAAGAAATACTCCATCTATTTCAGAATAGAAGCTTAGAAAATGCTACAGTAAATATAAGATAAAAAAAATTCTGGACAACAAAACCAAGTGTTATTTATACAGCAAAACACTGAACCACATTTTGGGGTTTATTCTTTCAGAATGTAGGTAAAGGTGTATATTTGTGTGTATGGGCATGCTTGCTTAAAATATATGTTTTTCTGGGCAAAGTCTCAATTGTAAACTGTGCCATTATGTGTTAGAAACACTATACTTTCAAGCAGATCACAGATTATGTACAATGGAGCTACAAGAGTCAAAGTCAGAGTCACCAAGCCATTGTGTACCACATGCTCATTAATTCATACTGCTATTTTAGAAATTCTTTCCCTTTCCCATTTTAGAAATTATTCTCTAGTAATTAGAGCTTATTAAATTTAAAAGGAAGGAATTTCTCAGATTGAAGCAGACTGGGAGGAAATTTTGCTCAACAAAAGAGAAAATTCAAACAGGAACTTGTATGAATCTATTTTGTACTGCAATGCCTTATTAGGTAATATTAATAACAGCATCAATAACACTTTTTTTTGAGACTAGGTCTCGCTATATTGCCTGGGGTACTGCGGACTCGAGCAATCCTCAGTCTCAGCCTCCCAGGTAGCTGGATTACAGGCGCCCACCACAGCACTCGGCTGCTTTTTTGAGACCAGGTCTCACTATGTTGCCCAGGGTAGTCTCGAACCCACAAACTCAAGTGATCTCTGGCCTCTTGCCTCCCAGGACTTGGACAGCAGGAATACGCCACCATGCCCAGCTCAATACTCAAGAACACCATTTCTTATGGAAAGACTATGAATAACAGAGTTATGATAAATTCAAGCAACTGAATTAGCTAATCTGGAAATATTTTATCACGTTAAAACAATGTCCAAGTTCTATAAACAAAAATGGACAAGGATCCCACACTGACAGGCTCCACTGGTAACAGTGCCAAATCTCAGGAGGAGGAAAAGATTGCCCCAATCATTTGCCTCATCTGGGAAAATTCACGTGGTTACTCTTTAAAAAAATATTTTTTTTTTTTTTTTTTGAGACTAGGTCTCGCTATTTTTGCCCACGTATCCAAGGTAGCCGGGATTACAGGAGCACACCACCACACCAGCTATTTTTTTTTGGAACTAGGTCTTGCTGTGTTGCCCCAAGTGGGACTTGAACCGCAATCCCTGGCCCCAGCCATGGCTTCCTAGGCTGCCATTTACAGGCATGCACCACTGTGCCTAGCTCAAAAAATATTCTTAAGGTACTTTTGCACTTCTGCTACCACAAACCTTATTTAAAATTACAGAAATAAACAGAAATAAAGGACAGAAATAGAGTTTCAGAATATTTCAACTGTGGTTAAGATCAGTAAGAACAGAAACAAAAGTTCTGGGGTATTTTGAGTAACAAGGAGTTTTTCAACATGAAACCAGGCAACACATATCCAAGAGCAAACAAGAAAATTCCTAGAAAAAAATAATACTAATTTGTCTCTAAAAGTGGGACAAAGGGGAACACCTGGCAAATACTCATAAATCCAGCAGAGGCCAAACCCTATGATAACCAAATTTTAATTCTCTGTCACAAGTCAATGTGTGTTACAAATAATATGATACAACACAAGAGAATCTCAATATTCTATTAAAAATTTTCTAAATAGGTTGATGACCTCTTTTACTGCAAATAAAATTGAGTTAGTAAACTAGCAATGACCTTTCAAGATCTTCCTTTTCCTCCTCTTGTTCACATTTGTCAGTTCCAAACTTGGCTTTCAGTGAACGGGCTCTTGCAATGATAGCTTCCACATTAGTAATTTGATGTATGATTTCCTAACAGTGAAAAGGGGAGAGACAAACATTGAAAGACAGCAAAAAGGCAACATCCTTAAGCAATGTATTTTTAAAATAAATGTCAACAGGGGAGGCCATTTAGCAAGATCCTGAAATGACATCGGTATTACTTACTTCCAACTTCTTATCTTCTGGATTGGGGAAGTGCAAAACTTTACTGGAATGGGATATTATTTGCTTTATAATCTTCTTAACTGAAGAAATGTTTTCCAGACTTTCTATTTTTAAAAAAGATCAAAACCATCATTAAAGAAGTTAGGCAAAATATACCCCATTTTCGAAATGAACTAATTACGGATCAAATAAGACATTTACCTTCTTCCTTTACCTTGAGCACTGCTGCATGAATTACACAAGGTAACAGGTGCCGGGCAAGGTCTGCCGGTTTCTGAACTACCAGATAGTGCAGTACCTGAAGGAGGCCCAAGTTTATGTAAAAATGATCAGTGAAATTGTTAAATAAAGCAGCTATTTGTAAATGCAAAAAAGTTCTCTGGTCTACTGAACTCACACATGTAACAAGAGTAGAAAAGAGTTCCCTTCACTTAGTACCTGTGCTACTCATTCAGGTTAAGGAGATACTACTTCCAAAAAGTCACATTACTGAAAACACCTAAGAACTTCAGTCTCTAATAATGATAAATATTCTCATGTTTTTTCCTGTCTCTATATGTAATACATGCAAATTAGGAAAATATAAACTAAAGACCATAGAGATAATTAACAATGAGCATTTTCTTTCCAGAGTTTTTAAAGACATCAAATACACACAGAATGCTAAGTGTAATTCCAAACATCAAAAAGCCTTTGAAGTCATCGGTTAACTGATCTCACTGACTCCTATTTATATATCTATTGTCTCAGCTCTCATTATCTCTTTCAAGTAGCCACTCTAGTATTTCCTTCTAATTTCTAGTAAAGGTAGAATTAGCCTCCCTATTATGTGATTCATACTTTCTATTTCTACATCTCCTCCAGAAATTATGTAACTTATTTTGTGTTTCCCCTTTTACTCCAATGTTACCTAACACTAGGTTTTTAAATTTCCAGGAGATAGGCTTGGTGTATTTGTAGTTGTTACATTTCTAAGTTTCTAGTTTTACTACAGATTATTGATTGTCTCTATTATGAAACCTACAGTTATTTTCTTTATGCTCTAGTATCAATTCTTAGAATGTTGCATGTACACTGAAAAAGAAGGCACATTCACTATTATTTAGGTGCAGTGCTTGAGATGTATCTAAAGGATCAACCTTATTTTATTTTGATCCTGCCATAGTTTGTATACTTTCTGTGCATCTCCTGTGCTTTCTGTTCTGTATAGGTAGTTAAAATGCTATCTATGTCATAAACTTCAGCAATTACATTCTTATTATTTATTTTTTTAGATACTAGGTCTCGCTATGTTGCCCAGGGTTGTCTTGAACCCGAGGACTCAAGTGATCCTAGCCTCAGCTTCCCAGGTAGCTGGAATTAGAGGCACGTGCCACCATGCCCAGCTACATTCTTTTTTGGATTTTTTTGTTTTTGTTTTTTGAGACTAGGTCTCGCTATTTTTGCCCATAGAACCTCAGGCTCTCGTTGCCCAGGGTACCACAGACTCAAGCAATCCCCAGCCTCAGCTTCCCAGGTAGCTGGGATTACAGGCATGTGCCACCATGCCCAGCTGTTTTCTTGGAACTAGGTCTCGCTACAGGCCCCAGGCGGGACTCGAACCGTGATTCCTAGCCCCAGCCGCTTCATAGGCTGAAGCTTACAGGCACAAGCCACCGTGCCCAGCCCCAGCTACATTCTTATTCTTAATTATCACTTTTAGAATATAAAATGTTTGTGTTTATCTCAATCAATGCTTTCTTGCTTTAATTCTACTCTGGTATCAGGATCATAATGCCTGCTTTGTTTCCATTTGCCCGTAAAATATTTGTCCATTGTTTATTTTGTAGCCTTTCTGAATCACTGAATCCCTTCTTTATTAACAGAGAAGTGTATCTCATATATGACTATCTTACACATAAAGGCCTCAATTAACACTGCCATAATTTTATAATGAAATGATGTTGAAAGAAATTACAATGTTAACAGATGTGCAATATTATAATTATTCTGTGTATGATGTGAGTTTATTATATACATTCCTCTAGTCAGTGTGTTCTTTCTTTGCAAAAATATTTCTTCCCTTTATTTATTTATTTATTTTTTTTTGAGACTAGATCTTGCTATTTTGGCCTATGGAACTGCAGGCTCACGTTGCCCATGGTAGCATGAACTCAAGCAATCCCCAGCCTCAGCTTCCCAGGTAGCTAGGGTTACAGGTGCACACCACCACACCCAGCTACTTTTTGGGGACTAGGTCTTGCTGTGTTGCCACGGGTGGGACTTGAACCACAATCCCCAGACCCTGCCGCGATTCCATAAGCTCTCGTTTACAGGCACGCATTACCATGCCTGGCCTTTATGTCTTATTCTTTATGTGTTTCCTTAATAAATTTTTTTGGTCAAGAATTGCTAGGTCAAAGGACATGATCACTTGGGCTTTTGACATATACTGTGAGGCTAAGATAATCCATACATGTTTTATTCTTCAGTGTATTTGCAACTAGTTTTAAATCTTAATAGTAGATGCAGAAACAGCTCATTAATTTAAATGCTCTGCTTCTCAAGTGTGTATAACGTCTTTAAAATGTTAGAACAACAGTTACCATTCTAGTATTAAAAATCCACACCTAAGTTACCTTTTCTGCTTCCCGTGTATCATCAAAGAGTCTCCTCTGTCTCCTAGCAGGAATTGGCTTAGCTGTCTCCCATGCTTCTACCCACATGTTGCTTGGAATCTTCATCCGGGCACTTAATTCTCCTTTTAGAACCGTGTTGCCCTTTTCATCAATCACTTCCTCTTCAATATAATCCCGGGGTGAGTACCATCTCACAAAATCTTCCAGGGAACAACCTGGATTTGCTGCCTAAAATAAAGACAAAGGTTTATAGAAGCAGACAAAATTAATGGTTATTGATAAACTTGTTGCAAAAGTACACATTTCCTTTCACAAAAAGTCCATCTGATCTTTACAAAGTCTAGTAAGGGATATGAATGTGTGTGCTACTTTTAAAACAATTCAGATGTTAAAAGAGCCAAACCATTTTATTTTTACTGTTTCCATTTTATTTTATTCTATTTATTTTATTGTTTTGAGACTAAGTCTTGCTATGTTGCCTGGTGTAGTCCCAATACAGGATCAGATCTGAGTGGCCCGGACCCGGACTGGATCTGGGATCCCGCGGATCAGGCAATCCCCAGCCTCAGCCTCCCAGGTAGCTGGGATTACAGGTGCTCACCACCACACCCAGCTATTTTTTGAGACCAGATCTTGCTATACTGCCTGGGGTGGGTCTGCCCCTGTTTCCATTTTATAGAAAAGGAAAATATTTTCATCTGATGAATTTGGAAATAAAAGTTCAATCTAAAGTAAAAATAATTATCTTAGATTATAAGTCATATATGTCATTTTAAAATTATAATACCTACTCAATATCAAAAAAGTATCAAACAAACAAGTCAAATAAATTAAGTAACATATATTATGATCAGAACAGTAACTCAATGATAGAAAAGTTCTTTGTTTTCCACAATAAATCAATACTGGTATTGCAATAAATATCAATTAACCTCAAAATGTTCTACTTAGCCATCAAACTTGTGTGTTCTACCACCACATAAATTGCCTTTGTGTTAAGGAATTGGAATTCAACATACTCTTTCAAATTCCTGAAATCAAACCATTTAAAATTTTATTTAGTGACTAATTCTATAGAATGATGTTGCATACCAACCAAAATCCTTTCAGTAATTTTATATTCAAGCCTGTTAGTGGAAAAGCATGGAGAACTTTTCTTCTAAGTGTGCAATAATGTATAAGTAGAGTAGTATGGAAGAGCATATAATCTCCTACTCCTCAAGGGTTATGTGTACACACATTGAAAACATTTTTTGGTTTTTCTCTACCACAGCATTTCCTTCTTGCTTTACTGTATTTAATTGCCTGAAATAGTAAGAACAACAAAGTTCTAAAAATCAGATGGTCATTTTCTTTCTTTTTAAATTCTATTAACCTCAGAACAAATTGAAAACATAGTGAACTGAATGCTCTGTCTTAAGTGTGAAAGGCAAAACTGTTCTTTTCTCCTGGTTGAGCTCAGGAGCTACAAATTTAATTATCCCAACCACCTGAAGAAATCTGCCTGAGTGGATGAAGAATAATGGGGAGTCATCAACTGACAATGAACCATATAAACTTCCAAGGGCTATGGCATCATGGCAACAAAGAACTGCTATTAACAACAATGAGTCAAGATTATATAGTGATTCTGTTCTGCATGAAGATATGGATATTAATCAGATACCACCTCACCTCCCGTCCCATTCTTCACCCCAACAAAACAAACACAACAAGGGCATCCTAGGAAACCTAGACAGGTATATCTAGAATGAGAGTAAATTGAAATAAAAAAAATTGACTTCTACATTACAGAATGTATTAAAAATAGATCACACCAGAATTATTTCTTCTTCTTTCCCACACTATACAGACTGAATATACAGCTACCAGAAGGTCAAGGCACACTACAGCTATGAGTTACCTTCATTCTACTATGACAGGTACAAACTGCAAAGCTATGCTTAAGTAAAGGCTCTGTCCTGGAATTGTACGATGTAGGTAACTTAGGTATTTATCAGCATTCATTCGAAGCTCTGGGACACTCCCATGGACCTCTAATACCAAGGCATCTTCTATATGAAAGAGGAAAGGCAGTCACTTATTTCCTTAGACATATTATTTGATACCTACATAGAAGCAGATATATAGGTTGGCAACTTGAAGTACAACCTATTTTTTGACAAAAACAAAAAGATTTTTAGGTACCTAGATTAGAAAAAAATAAATCCAAGAAATCACAATTGGGCTGAAACAATGTTAAAGGCATTATATAGAACCGTAAGATAAGGTGTCAATATGCTTCTGTGGGGAAATTTTTTAAAGTTCCAATTTGAAATTTCCTCCTGTCCATGCTTCTGCAAGCACACTGTAGCCGGGCCAACAGAGATGAATATAACAGCAGGTGGAAGTTAGATGAAAAATAGCTGCTGTGGAGGCTAGTATTTCCTGCTGTGCCTAGACACCCTAAACCAATCCCCTTTTCTACCTTTTTGACAACATACACTCTTAAGAGCCAACTGGCTTTTTTCATTCACTGTACCAACTATTTTTTTTTGAAACATCACATCTCTCTTTTCTCAGAGCACAGAACTCACACATTTTCTGTATATTTTTAGTCTCTAATGAAAACATGCTGTTTGAGAGATTTACTAAAGACTTCTTTTTAGTTAAAGATGGGAGAAATACACAGGGAATAAAAAGCTCCCTTTCATTGTCACTTAAATCTGCTAACAGGAAAGATAAAAGTGACATAGGTTTTCATAGCATATTCAAGTAGAAACATCAAACTCAGGTTGGCCTACATAGCAAAAATGGGACTGAATAGAGAAAAGGAATGGGGACATGGAGGCCATCACAGCAGCAGCAGGTTAAGGAGAGAAATCTGTCTCAAGACAATCCAGAGTATCAGCGGTAAGGAAGGGAAGTCCTATGGACCACTTGGGCTATCCACTGGCTTGTTTTTTAAATGTACATGACTCTGTCTTCAAGAAGAAGTAATTAAAAGAAAAAAAAGTCAGTTCTTCATTCCCATTTTTAAGTTAATGAACCAAATGTTATCATTCCCTGAATCCTATATAATATAAATACATGCATATATCTAAACCCAAAATTCGTCTCTAGGGAGCAAATCAGCCTACTCAACCTAAATGGTGACTTTTGATAAAACTTCCATAATCTACTCACTATAGCCAGTCACCTTTTGACCTTGCCTTCCTAAGGTCTCACATAATACCTCCTTCCACAATCTCACTATACTCTGAGGATAAACACTGTATTTCTTATTTAATCATAATGCAAGTCATGGTACTCATGTTTATTGATTAAACCCTAAGGGTTAAACCCTAAGGGTTTCCTAAAGGCCTTGCATTAAATTGGCTGAACACACACAAAGGAAGAGAATATCTTAATACACATACAAAATAGTTCAATCTTAACTTTTAACTTATTCAAATTTACTAAACTTGAGAAGTTGTACTGCAATCTATAGGGGCTATATCTGTTAGGGAAATAAAAACAATTAATAAAAACATCATTCTAGTACTCATATCACTTTATAGAGTGACTTACAGCTCCGTCCCCAAAGAGTTCAAAATAAATACAAGAGTTCTGACAGTGTGGCCTACCTTAAAAGATTCCATATCTGAGAGCAGACAGGCGCTCTGCATGCGAGCTCGGAGATGAGCCCCTTCTGCTGATGTGCCTAATTTAGCTAGAACCTCTGACTGCTCTTCTAGCAGATCTTCAGTCATAGGTGCTGGTTCCTGTGAAGCACAAAATGACAAAGCTCGAGAAGAGTCTCTTTTAGACAAAGCAGGTCCATAAAAATAGAAGACAACAGTTATTTCAACTCCAACAGTCACAAGATATGTATTCAAAAGAGTTCTTAGAAATATACAAGTTTTCGAAACCTACATAAAAAGCCAATAAATAAACATGGCTTTCAGCCTCTCCCCCTACACCCACCTCACAGGTGAGATTATGTCTCCCTTGACAAGGACTGGTAGTCAAAAGACGGAGGAATATGGGAACTGAACATTTTCCTGCCTATTAATGACAAAGAAATAAAGTCCTAATGGTATTTTTATATACGTCATCACTAGTTGCAAAAGATTTTATTGTATTAAGAAAATATACATGAAAATAAAGGTAATAAGTTGAACCCTATTTAAAAGTCCCCAAAGAAACAAATCTTATGTTGGAAGAGTTGGTTTGAGTTCAAATTCCAAAGGTACCCTAATCACCAATTTTCACTAGTTTTCTGTTTTGGGGCTCGGAGATAGAATATACTTAGGCAGTAACTCAAATTATTAATTTATATATATATATATTTCACATCATTGTAATTCCTGGGGGTCTCCCACCACCTCCCCTCCCTGGCTGCTCCAGCTAGTTTCCCACCCCCCCACCCCTGATGTGTACTTTTGTTTGGTTGTCCGTATATTAGTGAAATCATTTGGTTTCCAGGTACATCAATGTTACCATAAATTCATCAAATTTGTCATTTCTGATTGATGAGTAATATTCCATTGTGTATATATACCACATCTTTCTTATCCATTCATCTGTTTTGGGACATTTGGGTTGTTTCCATGTCCTTGCAATTATAAATAGTGCTGCAATAAACATGTGGGTGCAGGTGTCCCTTTGTACCCATACTGAGGTCTCCTTTGAGTAGATTCCCAGAAGAGCAATTGCTGGGTCAAAGGGTAGTTCCATTTTCATTAGTTTGAGGGTCCTCCGCACCGCTTTCCATAGTAGCTGGACCAGTTTACATTCCCACCAGCAGTGTAAGAGTGTTCCTTTCTCTCCGCATCCACGCAAGCATTTGTTGTTGCCTGTTTTGTTAATGTGAGCCATTCTTACTGGTGTAAGGTGGTATCTCATTGTGGTTTTGATTTGCATTTCCCTGATTGCTAGTGACAATGAGAAATTTTTCATATGCCTGTTGGCCATTTGTATTTCCTCTTTGGATAAGTGTCTTTTTAGTTCTTCTCCCCATTTTTTGATTGGGCTTCTTGCTTGTTTTTGTTCAGTTGTGTGAGTTCCTTGTGGATCTTTGTTATTAAAAAACCCTTACCACTCTTGTGGAGGGCAAAAATATTTTCCCATTCAGTTGGGCTTCTTTTTGGTTTTTTTTCTGTGGTCTCCTTTGTTGTATAGCTTTTTAGTTCGATGTAGTCCCATCTGTTTATGTTTTCCTTCATTTTTTTGCCACCTGTAGATGTGTCCAGAAAGGGATTTGTGAACTGTACTTCATGGAGGGTTTTGCCCAAGTTTTCCTCTATGTATGTTATGGTTTCAGGTCTGACATCTATGTCTTTTATTCATTTTGAATTGATTTTTGTACATGGTGTGAGGGAGTTGTCTTGGTTCATTTTTCTGCATCTTAGTCCAATTTTCCCAGCACCATTTATTGAAGAGGCTATCTTTGTTCCAATGTAAGTTTTTCACTCCTTTGTCAAAGATTAGTTGACTATATACGTGTGGTTTTATTTCCGGGCACTCAAATTAAAATGCAGCTAAATCAAATCTAAAGGAAGATACAACTGTTGAGTCATTAAGAGTGTGACAGAAAACATTTCAAAACTCTTCAAAGGGACTTACGAAGTTCTCCGAGAATTGTTTCCATTAGATTTTGTGTTTGAAATACAAAGAATTTAATAATCCAGAGATAAATCAAAGTTTGGCTGCTTTGTTGTTAAAGCCAGAAAATCACTAATTTTTCTATTCCTAGTTAGTAGGGCAAAACTTAGAAATGGGTTTAAAGTACCTTGTCGATAGATTTCTTCTAGATTTTAAGAGCTTATTTTAAAAGCAGTATTTCTTAATCTCAATATTACTGATATTTAGACATGATAATTCCTTGTTGTTGGAAGTATCCTGTGCACTAAAAAATGTATAGCAGCATTTGTCGACTCTTTCTACCTACTAGATGCCTGTAGCACCACTATACATACTGACAATTGAAAATATCCCCAGACATTGCCAAGGGTACCTGGGGAGCAAAATCATTCATCAGTTGTTAATTCTGCAATAGAGACAAAAAAAATTTCACAGATATCTATTAAGAAATAAAGCAGAAGCATGGTAAACTTCAAAATATAGAGCAACCAAGGAAAGGATTTTGTTCTCACATTATCCTTGTTTTTAAAACAAACCTAAATGGGAACTTCTAAGCTGTAGGAAAGTGTAAAGACTAAACCTGACCAGACAATAACCTGGCAGTATATAGTTAAGCTTTTATGACTATGTCCTCTGACCCAATAATTCACTTCTAGAATTCACTTCTACAGCACTGTTTATAATACTGTGAAAACTGGAAAGAATCTGAAAACTCAAAAACAAGGAAATGGTTTGATATAGGAAAAAAATGGCTAAGAACTGCTCTAACAGTCATTATTTTATTATAGAATTATGGATTATGAAATTATAAGTTTTTACTTTCTCAACAGTTAACACACTTCACTTTCACATTTATACTCAAGGTTGATTAATAATTGATAGGGCTGTGTTACACAGTGGTTAAGCATTTGGGCTAGGGAAACACCATGTTTGCAATCAAATTACAGCTCTGTGATCTTGAGCAATCCACCCAAGCTTTCTGTGAGTCACTATTGTGAAGAATACTGGTATACGCTCAAGAAATATAAGCAATTGAAGACAAAATATATATGTTGTAGTATAAGACCCATACTCCTATATTACTCAGCAATTAAAAATGACAAATTTGATGAATTTATGGAAACCTGGATGTACCTAGAAGAAATCATTCTAGCAGAAACGAGCCAGATGGAAAGGGACAGAAACCAAATGGTTTCATTAATATATGGTCAACCAAATGAAACTGCACAAGAGGAGAATGGAGACCAGCTGGAGCGGGTGGGAGGGGGAGGTAGTGGGTGACCCCCAGGGATTGAAATGATGTGAAATATAGATAAATAAATTTAAAAAAAAAATAAAAATTTAATTTAAGAATAAAAAAAAAAAAAAAGACCCATACTCCTTTCCCTATGTTACCAAATACCTGAGTCAAGTTAAGCATTTACATGACACTCTGGTGAATACAAAAGAGGGATCATCAGTAGAGACCTTCATCCTTTTTATTAAGAAGAAACTACAATTCATTGTCTAATAGCACTGAAATCAAGGCAGAGATATTGAAAGGAAACTGACCATCAACTCTCCCCTGGAAATCTCAGGCAGATGTGAGTGAAGAAATGATAAAAGAACTTAAATAGCAAGCAGCAAAAGTATAAATCACCGATAGTAAAAATGTATTTCTCATATACCATTTTTGAATATGCCCAAAGTTGTCTCGTGCCCTTGATATGAGATTACTGAGTGATACTGGCACTTTACAAGTGATGAAATGAGGTGTAGAGATAAAGTGCCTTGTTCAAGATTATCAAGTGGGAAAACTACCAAGTGACAAAAAGAGAATCTAGGATATCTGTCTGATGCTGACTATGAGAAATACTGGTTAAGTTCTAATTCACAATATAAGAACTCCTGATCAAAAGTTTCTCCATAAATCTCAGTCTAGTCCAGGGTCTCAAACATTGGTTAAAATCCTTAGCCATAAATGTTAGGTTGACCTTAATCTACATACAGGAATTCTTATGAAACAAGGACTATATAAAGCCATTATGTTTTGTGAGCCAAGTGGGCAAACTAATTGCACCTTTGAGGCTATCTTCTAAATTTGAAATTAATTTCTTTTGGGATCATTTGAATTCCAACCAACACACACACATACACACACATCTATGTGCATGTATATACCCATATATACGTATGCACACATATATGGGTAACAGATACACTTGAAATAAGATTGACATTAAAGAAAGTAGAATGAACTAAAATTTTGCCCTCATTTACCTACAGGTAAGATATAAAAATTAATTTCTAAATATTCAAATGCATACTGAAAAAAAAAAGTTTAAATTATTCCCAATTTAGATTATAAATCTGAAAGGGGAAATGAAAGCCTCTGAAATGAATGAAGAGGTATAGTCTACAGAAACAAAAATAAAGGCTGATTTCCGAACAATTTCCTTAAACTCTTTATTTTTCATTAAAATAACTACTATAAACAAAACTAAGAGAAAGGTTATAAATGATTAACCTTGCTGAACATGTCAAATGCTTTCAAACATGATATGTGATTTTAATCCTGAACAACCCAGAATAATACACACTATTAAAATCTTTCATTATTACTGGTTTTATTCTATTTAATGTTGATTAAACAAATAGGTATGGCTTTACAATGGGAAATATATTAGAACTAGATAGAGGTACTTTCATTTTTTTTCTCCTTGAAAAAAATGTACATGAAACTAAAAAATTGAACATGACAACTTTAAACAGCTTTTTTGGAAGCATAATCAACATAATTTAAAGGGTTCATTAATACACAAAAAAAAATGATAATGGATGTACTTATCACCCTTAAGTTTCTTTATGTCTATTTTGAAATATCCTTAAAATAGTGAAAAAATGAACTGTAGTATATCCATGCTATGAGAAATTACTATGCAATAAAAATGAAAGAACTACTGATACATACAAAAATACATATACCTTTCAAAATAATGACACTGGAAAGAATTATCCCACAAACAACCCCTACTGTATTTACAGAAAATCCTAGAAAATGCAAACCTTATTTTTTTTGGTAGAAAAAGTAAACATCCTTGTACTATTTATACTGCTGTTGATGCCAGGATATAAATGTAGTTCTGCTGGTTCCCAAAACCCCCCTTTATTTTTATTTATTTATCTTATTTATTTATATATAAATTTCACAACATTGTAATCTCAAGGATTTGCCCCCTTTCCCTCCTGCTCAAAGTGTGCGCTTCAGTTTGGTGCTTAGCTTGTTTTGACTTTCCTCAAGGCTTCTGTTTATTTTTTTCACTATATCCCATATATTAGTGAAACCATATGGTTTCTGCCTTTTTCTTTATGGCTTGTTTCTGCTAATATGATTTCTTCTAAATACATCCATGTTGTTATGAAATCGTCGCATTTGTCATTTTTAATTGATGAGTAATATTCCATCGTGTATATATACCACATTTTTTTCATCCAGTCATCCATTTTGGGGCATTTAGGTTGTTTCCATGACCTTGCAATTATAAATTGTGCTGCAGTAAACATCCGGGCACAGGTGTCCCCACATTGAGGTCTCTTTTGGGTAGATTCCCAAAAGAGCAATTGCTGGGTCAAATGGTAGTTCCATTTTCATTAGCTTAAGGGTCCGTCACATCCCTTTCCATAGTGGTTGAACTAGTTTACATTCCCACCAGCAGTGTAGTAGTGTTCCTTTCTCTCCACATCCTCGCCAGCAATTCTTGTTGCCTGTTCTTTGGATGTGGGCCATTCTTACTGGTGTAAGGTAGTACCTCATTGTGTTTTTGATTTGCATTTCCCTTATTACTAGCGATGTTGAGCAATTTTTCATGTGCCTGTTGGCCATTTGTATTTCCTCTTTGGAGAAGTGTCTTTTTAGTTCTCCCCATTTTTTGATTGGGCTTTTTCCTTTGCTTTTGTTTAGTTGTGTGAGTTCCTTGAGGATCTTCATTATTAAATCCTTGTCACTCAAGTGGAGGGCAAAGATATTTTCCCATTCAGTTAGGCATCATTTAGTTTTTTCTGTTGTCTCTTTTGCTGTACAGAAGCTTTTTAGGTTGATGTAGTCCCATCTGTTTATGTTTTCCTTCATTTTTTTGCCATCTGTAGATGTTTCCAGAAACATCTGGAACTGTAGTTCATGGAGAGTTTTGCCCAAGTTTTCCTCTATGTATGCTATGGTTTCAGGTCTGAACTCTAAGTCTCTTATCCATTTTGAGTTCATTTTTGTACATGGATTAAGGGAGTTTTCTTGGTCCATTTTTTTGCATGTCTTAGTCCAATTTTCCCAGCACCATTATTGAAGAGGCTATCTTTGTTCCAAGGTAACTTTTTCACACCTTTGTCGAAAATTAGTTGACTATATATGTGTGGTTTTATTTCAGGACACTCAATTCTGTTCCATTAGTCTGTCTGTTTTTGTACCAATACCAAGCTGTTTTAATTATTATGGCTTTGTAGTATAGTTTGAAGTTTGGAATTGTAATACCTCCATTTTCTTTTTTTCTGGTCAGGAGGCTTTTTGCTATATGGGGTCTTTTGTTATTCCATATTAATTTCATTAATTTTTGTTCTACCTCTTTAAAAAATGTCATTGGGATTTTTATTGGGATTGCATTCAATCTGTAGATTGCCTTTGGTAGGATGGTCATTTTGATAATATTAATTCTTCTAATCCATGAAAACGGAATGTCTTTCCATTTCCTTATGTCTTCTTCTATCTCTTTTAGGAGCATTCTAAAATTTTCTTTGTATAGTTCTTTAACATTTTTTGTTAGGTTTATTCCCAAGTATTTAATTTTTTTTGGTGTGATGGTAAATGGGATGGTTTTTCTGATTTCTTCTTCCTCTGTTTGACTTTTTGCATATAGGAAAGCCACTGACTTCTGTGTGTTGATTTTGTATCCAGCTACCTTACTGAACTGGTTTATTATTTCAGGTAATCTTTCTGTGGATTTTTTGGGGTTTTCTATATAGAGAATCATGTCATCAGCATACAGTGATAACTTCAGTTCCTCTTTACCTATTTGTATCCCTTTTATGTCTTTTTCTTGTCTTATTGCCCTAGCTAAAACTTCCAGTACAATGTTAAAGAGTAGTGGGGAGAGTGGGCATCCTTGCCTAGTTCCATATCTCAACTGGAATGATTTTAGTTTTTCCCCTGTTTAGGATGATATTTGCCTTATGTTTGTCATAGATGGCTTTTATTATGTTGAGGTAAGTTCCTTTAATCCCTAATTTTTCAAGGGCTTTATCATGAATGAATGTTGGGCTTTGTCAAATGCTTTCTCTGCATCTATTGATATGATCGTGTGGTTTTTGTTTTTCTCTTTGTTGATGTGGTGGATTATGTTAATTGATTTCCAGATGTTGAACCATTCTTGTGCCTCTGGGATAAATCCCACTTGGTTGTGGTGAATGATGCTTTTAATGCATCGTTGGATTCGGTTTTGCCAGGATTTTGTTTAAAATTTTTGCATCTGTGTTCATTAAGGAAATTGGTCTATAGTTTTCTTTCTTGGTGCTGTCCTTATTTGGTTTTGTATGAGTGTGATGTTTGCTTCGTAGAATGTGTTTGGCAGTATTCTTTCTCAATTTTTTGGAAAAGCTTTAGTAGTGCAGGCATTATTTCATCTTTGAATGTCTGGTAGAATTCATTTGTAAAGCCATCAGGTCCTGGGCTCTTGTTTTTAGGTAGAGTTTTGATGACTGCTTCAATTTTGCTCCTTGTGATTGGTTTATTTAGGTTCTCTATATCTTCTTTGTTTAATTTTGGGGAGTTGTATCTTTCTAAGAATCTATCCATCTCATCCAGGTTGCTGTATTTATTTCCATATAGTTGTCCATAGTATTCTCTTATTATCTTTTGGATTTCTTTAGTGTCTATTGTAATTTCTCCTCTTTCATTTGTGATTCTGTTTACTAGGATTTTCTCTCTTCTTTCCTTTGTGAGCTTTGCAAGGGGCTTATCGATTTTATTTATTTTTTCAAAGAACCAGCTTTTGGTTTTGTTAATCTTTTGGATAGTCTTTTTGGCTTCTAGATTATTAATTTCTTCTTTTAGTTATTTCTTGTCTTCTGCTGGATTTTGGGCAAAACCCTCCTTTATATCACAAGATTTCAATATCAACTGTATGCTCCATAAAAGAGTGGGAAAAAATATCCACTGATATGTTTGTAGCATTATATGTATGTGTGTATATATACATTCATTTTCCTTTTTCGTGTTTAAGGAGTTGCCCCTATTTAAAGCAATCATCTCTTATTACAATGAACCTAAATACACAATACATTTTTGAAATAAAATTTGAAGAGCTAGTCCATTTCCTACCTGAGTTACAGGAATGTAGAGAGGTTCTCCATTATGCAGTAGTGTAAGTTTCCCATGCTGACTAAGACGCCCTTCCGGCTTCAAATTTGCCATCTCCTTAGGTCCTCCTTTCCTGCTGCTTTCTTGTCCATTTCCCTTAAGTTCTTCGGTATCACTTAGGCATTCAAAAAATTCTTCCTCACTGTCACTCCAAGAATCCCAAGACTTCCCTACCTCTACCTTTTCCTTTTCTGTATCTTTTAAGTTGTCTGGTCCCAGAGGATCTCCAGCTTTCCCAGCATCCCCTGGAGATGTATTAATCACATTATCTGCAGTACTTGTCTTTCTTCCCTCATCACGTGCCTTCTTTCTTTCAATACAACAATTTAACATCTTAAAAAAACAAAACAGAAACAACAGTTGAATTAGCAATAACAAAATAAAAAACTATTTACTATCTAAATATTTAATTTTCATTCTCTACCCCATTCCAGGAACCTTGTTGTGAATGATGGTGACTATGGTAATTGATAGGAGCACAATAAAACAAGCCTACATTCAACTATTACATTTAGTTTTATAAGAATTTCTGATAGTTCCCTCCCCCTCTCCCTCCCTCCTTCCTTCATATATAAATATCCCATCTTTGTAATCCCAGGGTTTCACACACACCCCCACCCTTCTGATAGTTTCTTATTGATTGAGTGATTGAAACTAGGTCTCGATATGTTGCCTGGGGTAGTCCAGACTCAAGTGATCCCCAGCCTCAACCTCCCAGGTAGCTGGGATTACAGGCGCATACTACCACACCCAGTTATTTTTTGAGAATAGGTCTCTGCTATGTTGCTGTGGGTGGGTCTTGAACCCGTGAATTCCAGCGATTCCAAGCTTCAGCCACCCGAGGCTAGGATTAAAGACACACGTGCCAGGCACCCAGCTAAATCTCTGATAATGTCAAGACATTTATACACCATCATTGGAAAATCTTTACCTGTAGTTTCTGATGTAGTAAGCAACATCTTAGATCTGGGGGTCCACTTGCTAATCTATTAAATAAAATAGTAAGAAAAGAAAGCTTAGTTTAAGTAAAATTTCTGTTGACATGCCTATCTACACCACCTGAAATTTTTGCACATTGACAAGAGTCAAACTCAACTTTAATAGGTAAAGTAACTGAGACAGAACAAATAACATTAAAAGTTCAAAATTTATTTTATGCTCCTAGTCTACAAATTAATACAAGAGAAGTTTCAACTAGAATAGTTAACTAGTATTAGTTCTCAAATTAATAGAAACTTGAAAAAAAAAGGCCTCTAAACCCACCCTGTGCATTAGCTAGTACACAGTAACTTACACCATACAAAACAGATTTTGAATTCAGTTCTTAGTGATAACGTAGTCTCAACATGAAAACTAAGTTCTCATTTCTTCTGCCAGTGGCAGCCTAGGGTCCCCAATAACTAGCCAGAGAAACTCCCTTGCACTCAATATGCTCTTGAATCTGTACTAAGTTACAGAGCAAACTGGTTAGAATCAACAGAGAAGATAGCTAATCCGATACTGGCAAATGACATTAAGAATAAACATTTTTTTTGAAAGATCAATTACTTTTAGTTTATCTTGCTATGTTTTATTTTTTACAGTAAATATGTCATATAAGTAGTACACCATAACCAGGTCTTTCCAAAAATTATTTCCCCTAAAATGAAGATTTTGATTTAGTTAAGTTTGGCGTGAGGTCTGCAATTCTGCCTTTCTGATAAGCTCCAGGTACTGCAAGCCTGCTGGCCAATTGGTCATACTAATATTTAGAAAGAATAAACATTTTTGATCAAACACCATTTTATACTTATTTTTATTTTATTGTGATTTTGCTCCTTTAACATAGGTAGAAGAAAAGTAACCAATGTAATATTGACATATGTTAAACTCTTCTATTTCACAGAATGAAATGTTAGTGTAAGTCACACCAAGAAACTACACCTAAGGTTCAGTATCTTAGGAACTCTAAAGATGTTATCTTTTATATATTTATATATATATATATATATATATATATATATATATATATATATATATATATATATATATATAACTGAAAGAAGTATGGATAAAATACTAGATTCTACTACAAATACTGTGATTATTTTCCATGTTCCTAAATTCTTGGGGGAAAAGATTTGTAAAGATCTATAAGTTTTCATTGTAGATAGAAGCCTCGACCATGCTTTTATGTTTGATACTAGGCTATTGCACTTCTTCATTTCCTATTATAAATTTGCTGCAGTGGAAACACCTATAAACATAAATGGCATCCAAAGTATCACTTTCTTAAGGCAGGAGTCCTAGAAGAAAATAATGGGTCAAAAGTCAAATTCTCTTCAAAACCAAAAATTCTCATATAAAAGGAAACTGAAGCTATTACCCTGGAATCAGAAAGTTGTTCTCCCATCTGAAACGCATTTCAAGAACAAATTCCTGCCAGAGGTGTGCTACTCCTTTCAATCCCCCATGGTAGAAATTGATCATACAAAGACACAAAGCCAATTTGTATGTTAAACTGTCAGAAGGTGCAGATTTGAACTGATTGTAGAGATTCTAAATTTAGCAAAATAGAAACAAAGCAAAACTGGTTAGCAACATATTTACATGTTTAAATCAAAAACTGCATGAAGGAAAGATTTTAAATTAAAATTAACCTATTAAAATTAAACCAATTAAAATTAATCTATCTTACTAAAACTTTTTTTTATCAAATGTCTAATAACACATTATGCATAAATTATTCTTAGAAAGTTTCATGTCTTCAAGCTTTCTACAAGAATAAAATAGTAGGCTATAATTCAGTACAACTAAAGTTACAGCTTTCACTTTCTTCTATGGAATCTTTCAGGTGTAATCCAAACTTCATAGGTTGTTTTAAAAGTCTCTTAATTATAAAGGAGTATTCACTTTGTGAAAACCAAAACATAAAACCAGAACTCCACAAACTGAAAATGTACAAGCCTCTACTTTTCCTCCTTACTTTATGAAATCTATTTCCCAACAACGATTACTGTAAAAAGCTTTATATATCTCAGCAACTGTTACTGAAACTCTCATTTCTCAATTTACTAAACTTATTTGGATAAGAAAAAAGTTTGGTATGAGGATGAAAATTTTACACATGTTGTTTCATTAAATTATTTCCCATTCAATGTTTGATTTCCCTGAAATATGGAGAAGAATTTGTTACAAAACATAAATTTGGTAATTTTATAAAAAGTCTACAATGAGGGAAATCCTATAACCAAGAACAGCTATTCTTTCACTGCTTGCAGAAAATTTCACGCTATTATATAGCAATATTCTTCAGCAGGTCATTATCTGAGTACTCCTCAAGTTTTCTTAAAGTGACTTTTAAAATGAGAAGATACCTATGCCACTTAACTAGAATCTTATCAAACCCTTGAAATTCACTGCATTTTAATATTAATCCAAATGAACTTACATAGTCTTCGCTGTCTGATGGAGGATTGTTTGTTACAAAAGTTCCATCTAAAGGTTTTTCAGAAGCAGCATCAGGGAATAAGAACTTAGGGGAAAGAACAAAAACAATCACATTTTAGATCAAATTTTCTGTTTTGTTCATTTATATAAGCAAAGCATTATTTGAGTTTTTAATGTTTTCAATGTCAAAGCTACAGTAATACTCTTATTGTACCAGTCAGCTGGTTGTATATTACTTCAAATGTTTTCCAAACTTTTCTCTAAAAATATACAACACAGAGTCACCAATTAGCCAAATCTGAAAATCATAGATTATTTTAAATCACTTGGTTCTGCAAGCTAAATACTCTTTACTATGATCTCAGGTTCATTCAAGATCATTAGCTTTTTTCTCAAAAAGTGTTATTACGATTAAAAAGGTAAAACTACATACAAAATTTTAAAATATCCTTACATTTATGAGGTTCTCACATATATCATCCATATATGTTCATATGCACAGTGCTAAAAGATATGGTATTAGGGACCCATAGCCTTATTTTACAAAATAACAAAAGTGGGATGCAGCCTGAACCTGTAATGGCCAGTACACCTTCTCAACACAGTTTGTTTGTACAGGAGTGTGTACGTGTACAGGGGAAGAGAGAAAAAAATCAATGCATATGACAAAGAAGCTATATAATTATAATAAAAATCTCTAAGGACATATTTCTTAAGATGCTTCTCTATATAAATTAATTTCAGACGTGGAATACAGAGAAACAAAACAGAGGAACTGACAGAACTAATTCAAAATACACTCTAGATGTTTGACTTGAAGAACTGATGCTACCATGTTGGTAGGAAGAGCCAAGGATGGAAATAAAGTGGGGAAGTGACTCAATGATCTATGGTAAAGGACTACGAATAATTTGCTGATAGATTTTGTGTGGTATGATGACATACATCTAAGAAGGTGTGACTATTCCCTTAGATAATATATGCTGTCATAAACCATTATTATCTCAATTTAAAAAATCTAATTAAAAAATAAAAATTGGAGAAGGGAAAAAATAATTTTCAGGCCATTTATCACTGTTAGATCCCAAATGTTCTGTCGTACTGTTGACTTGTAATTCCTTTTACTAAGCATACTCTGCCACATATTACAAAATAAAAATCAGCAGATTTTTAAAAAGCAGAGAAACTACTATGTGCCAATCCCCACTGGTAGGCATATTTACAAAGATTTATTCTTACACACTGTATGAGCTACATATTAATTTCCACTTCCTATAGACATATGAGTTGAAAATCTGGTTAAGAGTCTTGTTTACATAAATGGAAGTGACAAGTTTAACATAAAGTTTCCAAGTCTAGTATTCTTTTCATTGCATGACCCTTGAAGGTTGTTCTCAAATCTTAACACACTGATAAACACATTGTCATTATAATTACAATAATAATAAAAACAGCTATCATTTATCAAAGTCCTAATATATTCCAGGCAGCATAATAGATTAGGTTCTCTAATTCTCACAATAATCTCACAAGATTAATTAGCCTCTTTTGTAGAGATGAGGAAAGTTAAATGTCTTAATCAAAATCATATAGTAAATAAAAATTAAATCCTGGCTCCCAGGTTGGGTTTTTTGTACCACAGTATACCTAGAAGTCAACCTACCTCTAACTTACTACTCATTTTAAAGATTTTCTCTAAAGTGTGTGAAAGTTTTCAAATATAATATGATTGCATCAATCTTATGCTTGAAATGGTACTAAACTGCAAGATAATATCTAGTGCTTTAGCATGGCAAATTACCCACTTTATTTCTAGTGTCTTCTCTGACCACTCCCTGGGAAAATATACACTGGATCAAATTGTTGAACATGCTCTCTTAGGCTCTGTTTTTGAAACTTAAGATGCAACTCAAGCATATCTCTTTATGAGACTTCCCTGATTCTTACTGACATGAGACAGACCATATCCTATTGTGTTTTCATATGCAACAAGGTATTGTAGTTATTGTTTACTTTCCCTTTTCCAACTATATTAGCTGGAAATTTCTGAATGTCGAACCATTATTTTACTCATTTTATATTCCAATCCTATGTGCCTCATAAAAGGAAGTATCTAGTGAATAAATGAGTGTGTGTGTGTGTATATATCGATATATACACAGACATTAAGTTTAGTTACCAAGAGAATAGTATTGAGGACATCATTATTCAGTGGTGACTCTTCTACACCTCTGTGTTTTCGTATTTTTTTCTTTGCCGTGTGGACCATGTTTGAAACTGATAATTTATGAATTGGAACTGATGTTGGCTCTGTCAACTTTGACAAAGCATGAGTTATATCAGCAGTTTCTATAAAAAAATAGAAACAAATACAAATTGAGTCAATCTTAACAGGTTACAATGAGAATAAAATTATATAAACTATTTTAATCACTCTTCATTAGAATTACAGAGTTTAAGAATTATAAAAATTTAAAAAATGCATCTGGCTTTCCTTGCATTCCTGATTGTAAAAGGTGTAACACAAATTATTTCTTCTCAGGGACCTTGTAAAATTAAAAAACATTGCTTTTCAAATATATTACATTTTTGGTGGAAAGAACGTATTAAATGCATTAAAAAAATTATTTATATATAAATTTCACATCATTGTAATCCCAAGGATTTTAACCCCCCCCATCCTCCCCACGATTCCTTCTATTTCCCCCTGCCTGAAGTTGTGTGCTTCAGTTTGGTACTTAGCTTGTTTTGACTTTTCCTCATGGCTTTTGTCTATTTTTTCCCTATATCCCATATATTAGTGAAACCATTTGGTTTCTGTCTTTTTCTTTTTGACTTGTTTCTGCTAATATGATTTCTTCTAAGTACATCCATGTTATCATAAAATCATCGGATTTGTCATTTTTAATTGATGAGTAATATTCCACCGTGTATATATACCACATTTTTTTCATTCAGTCATCTGTTTGGGGGCATTTAGGTTGCTTCCAAGTCCTTGCAATTATAAATAGTACTGCAGTAAACACCCAAGCACAGGTGTCCCTTAGTACCTACATTGAGGTCTCTTTTGGGTAGATTCCCAAAAGAGCAATTGCTGGGTCAAATGGTAATTCCATTTTCATTAATTTGAGGGTCCTCCATACAGTTTTTCACAGTGGTTGGACCCATTTACATTCCCACCAGCAGTATAAGAGTGTTCCTTTCTCTCCACATCCTCGCCAGCACTTGTTGTTGCCCATTCTTTGGAGTGGGCCATTCTTACTGGTCTAAGGTGGTATCTCATTTTAAATGCACTTTTAATGAGTTTTAAGCTAAGAGGATAGTATGAAGAGAAATAGTAACTACCAAATTCATCAACGAATTTCTCCAGCATCATTGAAATGAGAAAAAAATGGAAATTATTGGAAAATGTGCCAAAGTAAAAGTATCAGACATTTAATAGCCAAAAGAAAAAAGAAAAAAAATTACCTTTTCCCTCTTCCTCAAATGTGGATCGTCCAAGAATCTCATCAGTGGACTCTTTTCGACGGCAAATTTTAAAGAATTCAGTAACAAAATCACCTACGCAGAAAAAAATGTTACTCATTCTGACATAAAATTAAAAGAAATCAGTGCTATATATAACATGTCTTTTTTCACAAACCCATTCAGCTTTTCTACCCAAGACCAAAATTAATCCTATTTCAAAAGTACACTTGCTCTTCCTTTTTCTCTATGTCTCAGAATATTAAAGATTTTCCTTAAAATTCCCTCTAGAATGAAAGGAAAAATAACAATAAGCATAAACAATATGCCTGAGTGTTAATTAAGTTAATTATACAATAAGTACACTACCAAACCAATATAGTAGTTTTTCCTCCCTTAGTGCCACACCCTATTAGAAATCTGAACCAATTAAAAATGTGAAATTAAAAAGAAATTATGTAATAATGCAGATATGTGTTTAGAGGATTAAGAAGTCATGAGAATAAAGTCATTTACATTTCAGCTGATATTAATGGTGTATTTTGTATCATTACGGGGGGAAGAAGATTTAATATTGGCTACAAAATGGCAATGAGATATGTTTAAACAATTTAAAGCTTAAAAATAAAACATCATCAACAGTAAAGTTATTAGAAAAGGTAGCACACTTAGTCATCATCAACTAGTTCTGAATAAACCTAGAATACTTCTGGCTTCTTCACAAAGTTAAAATAATTCTATTAACTAGTCAGATAATCTATAGGACTGTAGTGACTATTTATGATTATATAATTCTCTAATCTAGTCATATAAATTCAGAAGGAGGATGAAATTATTGAACAACTTAAAATGAAATCACTTTTCATTTTAAGGTACTCTGCAGCTATCACAGAAATCATAATGATGGAGAGTAAGAAATTAGAAAAGAATATAACAAATGATTAAACAACAGAAACTATTGACTGAACATCTGTTAAAAAACAGTGTTGAATGCAATCCTTAGGCCCATAATCTTTATTCAATTCTCTCAGTAAGTCCATTGAGGATGTACTATTGAAACATGTATTTTAGTGAGACTTGCTCAAATTAGTTAACCTAGGATCTGAAACAAGGTCTGCCCATTTCCAGTACTCCTAATATCAACCCACTTGCACCAACACCCCAGAAAAATAAACCAATAACAAGATTTTTACTGTATAAATCTTTGTATGCACTGTTAAAATGTTCAGCACAAATGCTAAGTGCTTATCACAGTTTGATGAATATAATGAATGAAATAATAAAATGATAATGATGATAATGAATGAAAAGAGCCCAAGAAAGTAACACTTAATAAAGAAATGCATAAATGATAAAGAAATGCATCATTATCAAAAAATAAATGCTTTAAAACTCTGTCAGTTGAATAGTAATATGTTAGGTAGTATGGAGTTAAGGTGGCTTGGATGAGTTCAGAAACAGAAAATATTTTCACATGTACTAAAGTGGAAACCTGGAAAAACACACAGAGGAGATGTGTAACGAAGACTTCATAAAACTGGAAAAGGGAAATATACGGGATACAGGAAATAATAATACTATCTGAATAAAAATCAATTTTTTATATATTTCATTCAAGCTATTTCATTTGATTTTTCAAATAACTCTGAGAGGTATAAACGATTATTTATACCTTTTTACCTAGCAGAAAATAGGTTTTGCAGATGTCACACAACTCTAGAAAAGGGCTCCAATATAGACTGCCATAGTCAGTGTTCTTCCCATGATGCAGCACAGGTTCAAAGGGAAGGTAAAAGGTAAAAAGTTCTCTACCAGAACTTTCTACTAGAACAGATGATAAAGACTATAATACAGAGAGAAAAAATTTTAAAAGTAAGTGACATAATAGCATTAGAATTTATTCCCTGGACCAAGGGAATTTTGATGTGGACACTGGTTAAAACTAAAAGACAAGAAAGAAATCCAGCTACTGTGTTCAAGAATAACTAAAAGGGATTACTGATGTTGGCAAAGATTTTGTTTGTTAATGATGTTAACCAGAGAGGTCACAAAAGTAAAATAAAACTAAAAATTACTTTTTTGGATACGTGAAATAGTATTTAGAATGTATGCAGTGTTGTGATCTGGAAGGCGGACAAATTGGTGGTCTTTCAGTAAACATAATACCTTACCTAGCAAACACTGAGGATTATCAGCTTTTCGAACTCTAACAGACCAGTGGGGAGCCTGAATGGGATCCAAATCACTGAAACGCAAAAATGATAAATGTAAGATCCAAATTATGACAATCTATAAGACTTAAAAATTTATCAAAATGCATCATACTCAAAACGCATTAGAACATATAGAAGTACATACAGAAGAAGCAATCTGTCTCCTTAAACTTACTATTATTCTGATACAAAGTCACTTGGATAAATTATAAAAAAATTAAGTTTTAGGAAATCAAAATTCTCAAACCAAAACAAAAGGAAAAAACCAAAATGAAAATAATAAAAATCTAATTTAAAAAGTGACTTTGAACAGGCATGTTAACTGTTAACTTAATGAGAAAATTACACTTTACAATAAAAAAGAAATGAGATCAAGGTATGCATAATCACCTTGTTTTTTTACAGCACTAATGGCCAGAAACACACTACAAAAATTTGCACAAGATCAAAAGCACACTGTTTTCTCACAAATAGATTATGGTTCACCTACTTTAACAGAAAAATATGCAACAATTTTTTAAATAACAATACAGATCTACCTTTGTTGGCACAAAAATGTTTAATATTAAATGAATAAATCAAATTAACACATAAATTTAACTTCAGAAGATCACACCTAAAATGCAATTTCTTAAGTAGTAGGATTATATGTAGTAGTGACTTTACTCTTTACATATCTGTAAATTATTTGAATTAAGAAAGTGCACATTATTTTTACCATCACCAAATAATTATAAAAAGTATCATTTTTCTCAGTTCTGCATAAAACATGAGAATATCAAAATTACATTCCTTTTTCTCCATGTTCTTCCTAAAGCTTGACGTACCATTCAAGTTATTTTTACTGTATAGGAGTTACTACATGGATGTTTTGTTATTTATGACATTTATTTCAAATATTATCCACATTCTGATGAACATTAATTCTTCAAAGCATTTCATGAAATGCTTCTTACCAATTTAGAAAAGTTCAAGAGAATTATGCACTGAATCCCTAACTGCTTAACTAAAACCAAGGAAGATTCATCAGATTACTTATTATCTCTGAACAAAGGATCACATTGCAAAGTGAAAACTTATCTCTAATACATGTTAAACAGTCTAAAAAAATGCTTTTTATTTTTATTTTATAAATTTTTTTAGAGACTAGGTCTTGTTATATTGCCTGGAGTAGTTCCGAACCCGTGGATTCAAGCAATTCCTAGCTTTAGCCTCCCAAGGCTGGGATTAAAGGCTTGCGCCACTGTGCCCAGCTAAAAAGTGCTTTTTAAAAATAGAAAATCAACCAACCTTATCAGAAAATGACATAAAGGAAAAGGATTGCTAGTAGTTTAGCAGTTAAATTTATTCTATTAAATATTTGAATTTCAGTTATTCTTAACATACTTACGAATAAACATCATTATCCACAATGATACCTTCCATCAGATGAGGCCATGTAGCTGCTAAATGTAGTTCACTAGAATAAAACACAAAATACATCCCAAAACTTTAAAACCAGGAATATGTATTCTGATTCAGCAATTTGACTTTTAAAAATAAATTGTTAGTAAAAAACCAGGAAAGCAAGAGCAAATGTTAAAAAGTATTATTTATAAACAACTGGTAAGCAAATCACATACTCACATGAATTTAGTGTCTAGCAAATATTTAAAAATCAAACTATATATAATAGCCACAAAGTATAAATAATCAAAGCCTGTAAGCTGATGAATGGATAAACAAAATGTGATATTATCCATACAATTATAAAGCCATAAAAAGCAGTGAAATATTGATTCATGCTACATGGATGAACAATTGTCTAAATGAGAGAAGTCAGACACAAAAGGCAACACAATTTATGGAAAATGTTAAAATAGGCAAATCCAACCAGAGAGAGAAAATCAGCAGGGGGTGAGTGGTGTGGTATGTGGGGGAGGGAGGAATTAGTATTAGGCCACATGGACTGGGGAGATTGGTGGTTCATATCTAAGAGGTGAAAGGTTTCTCTTAGAGAATTAGATAATGACTGCATAACTCTGTAAATAATAAGAACCAATGAACTGTACTTTTAATGATGAATTTTATGTACATCAGCTATGTCTACATTTTCAAAAGTATATTACAGATTAGCGTTGGCAAATTTTTTCTACAAAGAACCAGAAAGTTAAATATTTTAACCTTTGTGGGCCATGGAGTCTCTGCTATATTCTTGTTTTTCTCTTAAAATCCTAAAAAACAGGGCCGGGCATAGGGGTGCATGCCTGTAGGCGGCAGCTTAGGAAGCTGCAGCAGGGGCCAGGGATCTCGGTTCGAGTCCTTTGGGGGGCATGAAGCAAGACCTAGTCCCAAAAAAATAGCTGGGTGTGGCAGTGCACACCTGTAATCCCAGGTACCTGGGAAGCTGAGGCTGGGGATTTACTTGAGTCCATGGTACCCTGGACAACGTGAGCCTGCAGTTCCACAGGCAAAAACAGCAAGACCTAGTCTCAAAAACAAATAAACAAACAAACAAATACATAATAAATAAATATCCTTAAAAATATGAAAATTAATCTCAGCTCACTTGGCATATAAAAACAGGCTTCTGATAAAATTTGGTTCATATGTCATACTATGCTGATCTTTTATGACCATGTTAAAAAATGTCTGTGTAAAGTTATAAAGTAAAACATATCACAAAAATGTAGAGTATGACATACATTCATAAAATACACAAACATGCTATGCAAAAAGTTAACAGAGCAGGTCTGGTAGTTAGGGAAGGCCTACTATTCACAAAGTGATCTTGGTTTGGCATCTGAGAATTTGGGTTTCAGGCAGTTTCCTACTATTTCCTTGTACGAGTGGCTCACTGTGCCTAAACCATATGTGTAAACAATATAGTTTGCTCTGAACACTTGCTTTTATTCTGGGATTCTGGAATTTTGGTACAAGTTAGTCAGAGCTTACAAGACTGGCCTCTGATAAAAATGACAAGAAACTCTAGTGAGTTTCCCCAACAAAAAATCTTTCATGCATGTTATCACAACTCATGGATAGAAAAAGCATATCCTGTGTGACCTATACTGGAAAAGAAGGATGTATCTGGCTTGCTCAGGACACCCACATGTGCCTGTTCCCTTTGCTAATTTTTGCATTTTATTCTTTCACTGTAATAAATCATAGCCATGAGCACAACTATCTGCTAAATCTTATGAACCTGAGGGTGGCCTTAGAGATCACCGCTGCAAATAAACATACATGTATACATCAAAATTCATGCATAGGAAAAATGACTGAAAAAAAATCTGCCAAAATCTCATCAGTTGTCACTTACATGAGTAATGTATTTTGAATTTAGTGAATTTCCCCCCATCAAGTTTCTGAACTCAATTCTTTTGTTTGAAGAGTCAAGAGCCAAGAAGCTATTTACTTCACTTCTTTGAGCTTTGGGGTACCAAAAACGCCAATCTAAGACTGTTAAGTCTAGAAGTGATGTTTAGAATTCACTGTGATAGTAAGGCTTGCATGCCATAACAATGCAGTGTAATCTTGGTTATGAACTGGATAATTTAACTATCCTAAGTTAAATAATTTTTTTTCGGAGACAAATTCTACAATAGTCCCAATTACAACTTTGATTCACCAATAAATTTACTTTTGGTGTTTGAATTTATCAGAGTTGAATACTACAGTGTGCAACTAAAAAATGTTTATCTTTGTCTCCATGTTTTCTAAATTTTCTCCATTAAGCACAAATTTATCTTCATAATAAATCTACTGTAAATTTCATAGTTAAAAATATGTGATATTAGAGGACATGAATGATTAGAGGTTTAAAACTATAAGTTTCTGTGTAATTTTAGGCACTAACCTTAGATTCTGCTCCCAAGCTTTTATAACTATATCTTCTCTTCCTTTCACTACAGAACAAATTCTTTGACAAAAATACTTTCAAAAACATCACTGTTTCTGCTGCTTCTACCAAGCATTCCTTTTCAAAAGCAGTGCTCACAACATATGCAAATCGACATCTGATTTCAACAGTCTATCATACAAACTGCTTATTTTTGCTTTCTTCTTCAAATATTTCTGTGATTACTACTCTTGACTTAAAATTAGGAAAAATTTCTGATTAGCTAATTACTTCATGTTACTTCTAACTATACTTTATATTTCTACTACCAGGTCAATATTATTTTCTCCTATTAAAAGTTTCTGTAAGCAAAAATTTAAATAAGCCAGGTGGAGGCCTACAACTATATCTGCAAGTTATCCTTTACTTACCTACAAGGATAACTACAAGTTATCCTTTACATTTCTCCCTTACAACGTCAGAGCAATGTTACCGTTCTTCTATTTCCTCAGTTATCAAGGCAGACTTTTCTGTTTATTCCTTACAGAGGTTTTTCCTTCTACCTGGAAAGGTTGTCTTCTCATTCTTTACCTAAGTCCTACTCTGATTGAGACTCAAGTTCAGTACTACTCCTTTGAGAACACTTTCCTGAAGCTCTAGTTTCTCATGTTGTCATTACATCCTGTACTATTTTCTTTCAAATTATCTCACAAATTTTAACTATCTATTTAGATGGTTATTTTGTCTATTTCCTTTAATAAATTTATAAATGCCATTAAGAGAATAACTTTTATTCTGTATCTTCACCATTTGGCATAATGCATGGCACACATAGTCATAATGCATGGCACACATAGTATCTAGTTATAAAGAATATTCCATTTCATCATCTCTCTTTAGTGATTATAAGTTAACAATATTATTTCTACCTCTCTGTGAGAGTATTAAGAATGCATATATGCATGTGTGTAAGTATTTTATAAACATTATTAATCTAATAGTTTACTTAATAAAACAAAAAAGATGGTTAAATAAGACAGTTTCTACACTGACACTATTCATTTTTTCAAAATATTCTGCTATCAGAGATTAAGTTTTCCAAGCTCTTTATTTTCCTGTAAAAACTGCTTTCCTTTAAAGTTCAAAAGCTCTTTAGCCACCATTTTTTCTGTCTTAATTTGCACATTTTGAAAAAGTGGTCAGGATCATAGATCTGAGACACACAAATAAGGGACAAGAGAAAGTGGGGGGAGGGGAAGAGTGTAACTAGGGTAGTAAATATGGTATAAACCAGGGATTGTGGTGATGGATCACAGGTGCTATGGTGCTGAGAGAATGATGAGGATTATAGCTGAGAGGAGAAATCAAATGTTGTACAACAATTAGCAATGTAAGAAAATAAATTCAGGGAAAATGTGAATAATGACCAACTCTGGGTGAAAGACAGATGAAAGATTCTTATATATGGTAACATTCTTTGAGCTTTTTAGTATTTAAAATGTTTCCCAAATCACTTCGACTAGGAATAATGAATAGAAGGTATTACATACACTAAATGTATTATTTTATTTTATTTTTTTAAGTTACAAAGAAAAAAACAGATGAACAGACTGTTAGGTGTAGTCTCTATTTCTGGCACTATATTCAGTCCATGAGGCTGCACTATTATAAAACAAGGTAAAATCAACATCAGCATAATTTAAAAAGTTTCCCTAATTCAAATGATAGGTTAAAACTCTTACCTAATAGGATCTTCACAAGCACCAAATGGCAACTTGCCAAATTCTAATCCTCCAACTTCTCCTCCAACAAGGGCATCTATATCTAAACAAAAGAAATATGCTTTCATTATTTAGCAAAAAAAAAAAAATAGAAAAATAAGAATTTAATATAGTAAGGTTAGTCTGTTGGGAGATAATGAATTTAAAAGTACATTATATTAATAATTACATTAATAGTACATATAGTAAGTTACAGAGTAAGCAGTCTGATATTAAAATTTCCCCTTATCCAGTGATCATTTCAAGTCATGTATTCTGAATTTTACCCTTTTACCCTTACTCCAATAGAGGTATTTGCATTTTCTAACACTATGATTATATCATCATCTAAGAGATTACACAAGTAATAAAAATATAATTACCAAGCTATATTTGTCACTTTTTTTTTTTTTTTGAGACTAGGTCTTGCTATTTTTGCCCGTGGAACCGCAGGCTCTCGTTGCCCGGGGTACCACAGACTCAAGCAATCCCCAGCCTCAGCTTCCCAGGTAGCTGGGATTACAAGCGTGCACCACCACGACCAGCTATTTTTTTGGAACTAGGTCTCGCTACGGGCCCCAGGCGGGACTCGAACCGCGATCCCTAGCCCCGGCCGCTTCATAGGCTGAAGCTTACAAGCACGAGCCACCGTGCCCAGCTTATTTGTCACTTTTGTTGTCAATAATTTCTGAATAGCAAATGAGTCATCATTAATAAAATGCTTTAGTTGATGGTACATGGAGATATTTAAAATTCAAGAATTTCCTTTCCATTATGAATGGTATTTGAGATTAGAGGAAAATTTAGATGGGGAATCATACCCCTTAGCTCCATTCCTTTTGAGGAAGTAATAAACACTTCTAAAAGAGAGCAAAAGAATTTATTTCTCTTTCTAATAATACAGTGGATTGTTTATAATTATTCACACTATACTAGAATTCCTAAAATTAAAGTCTATTGTTAGCTACAAACACTCCCAGATTTGCTAAAATCATGTCTGCCAATTATCCATATTCTAAATTATTAAAATTAGGTTATTAAATATGGCTCAATTACTTGACTTGGTAAAGATTCTCAAATCAATCCATTCCACTTCGAACTAAAGAACCCTTACAACAATAAAGATCAGAATAATGTGCTCTAATATGATATATGAATTGTTAATAGCTTAAAAATTCAGAAAGACATCTCATAAATTAGTAAGTTAAAAATTATTACTAGACTATAACCACATAAAAGTTTTAACTGAATTTAAAGTTGAGAAGCAACATTATAATGAGGAAAGAACAAGTGATTTGGAGTTTTACTAGTGTTTGAATGTGAACTTTATCACTTAATGATCATGTTAACTCTTGGTCGGTTCCTTGTATTCTCTAAGATACTTAGATTCTCTAGTAGATAATACCTCTCTTCTAGGTATTAGATTTACATGAAATAATACGTACAATGCCAAGTGAGTATCTAAACTGTTTAATCCCTTTCCTATATAAAATGTTGAAAATCTACAGGGTCTTAAAAAGTTGGTCAGGAATAAGATCCTCTAAAGTCAAGAATAAGACCAGATTGGTCACTATTATTTTCTATTAATTCCTATTCATGATAGTATTGAAATTCAAACACAGCAATCAAGCAAGAAAAAAATAAAAATGCCTACAAAGAAAAAGAAGTAAAACTATGACCATTTGCAGATTACACAGTGCTATACAGAAACTTCTGTTAATTTTTAATCAGAAAACTTAGTAAAGTGGCAGGAGACAAAGTCAGTACATAAAAATCAGTTGCATTTTTATACTAATAACAATAAAAAAGAGGAAGAAAAACAATCCCATATATAATGAATCAAACTGAATAACTAAGAGCTCAAAGACTTATAAACTGAAAACCGTAAAACACTAATGAAAGAAACTGAGGAAAACATAAAAAAATAAATGGAAACTCAGTTCATGCTCAGGAATTCTATCCATTTTACCCAAAGTATTTTGATATTCCTCAGAGAAACAGAACACCTAAAACCTGTATGGCATCACAAAAGACCCTGATTTACCAAGGCAATCAAGAAAGAACAAAGCTGGAAGCATCTTGTACCCTGATTTCACACTATATTCTAAAGCTATAGTAATGAAGACAGTTTAACCAACAGTTATTTCAGAGTATACATGCAAAAGAAAAAAAAAAAGAGCTACACAGATCAAAAGAACAGAATAGATAGCCTATAAATACCCATACATATGTGGTAAATTAATTTACAACAATGGAAGCAAGAAAAAATACTTGAGAAAAAAGTCTCCAATAAATGGTGGTGGGGAAAACAGACACAAGCAAAAGAAAGAAATTGGACCACATTTATACCACACATAAAAATTAACTCAGAAAGAATTTAAAACTTGAATATCAAGACCTGAAACCTCAAAACACTGAAGAAAACAAAGGCAGTAAGCTCCTTGATATTAGCCATGGAATTCTTTAGATTGTGACTCCAAATACAAGGACAACAAAAGCAAAATAAAGTAAAAACCTCATTACACTAAAAAGTTTCTGCATAAAAAAGGAAATAAAAAATTACCATCTATAGATGGGAGAAAATAACTTCAAATCATGTATGTGCTAAGGGGTTAATATCCAAACTATATGAACAATTCCGACAACTTAGTAACAAAAACAAGCAAAAAAAAAAAAAAACCCATTTGATTAAAACAGGACAGGATCTGAAGAGACATTTTTCCCAAAGAAAACATAGATGGTCAACAGGTATACAAAAAATGTTCAGCATCAGGGAAATGCAAATCAAAACCACAATGAGCAAAATGAGTAAAGAGGGCCAACTATATGGTGATGGATAGAAACTAGAACTTCTGGAAGAGACCATGATATAGTATATACACAGATGTTAAATTATAACACTGTACCTCTGAAATATATGTTACCAATGATATTTCAATTTCAAAGAGGGAGGCGAACTGATCAACAGAAAACATGATAACTAAATCTAGGTCTCATCATGTCTTAGTTTCTTTTCTTCCAACCTTGAGAGTCCCAGTGAAGAAACAAAGGCACCATAGCAAAAAGAGGGCCAATTCCTGGCCAATATCCTACCAACGTATGGGCATGTGAATAAGATCATGCTATATCAAGTCCTTAGTAAATTCACTAAAAACCAGGTAATCAGAGACACTTGACAAATGCCATCACAGACAGACTCAACAAAGACAAACTCAAATGCCAAGAGAACAGAAGAACTGCCCAGATGAATCCCCTAAATATAAACTAATACAGAGGTCATCACTAAAAAGAAAATGACAAAAACCCACGAAGAGATAGCTCTTTATACTTGTAAAGGCTATTATCAAAAGATAATAACAAATATTGATGATCATATGGAGATAGAGAACTCTTGTGCCCTACATATGGGAATGTAAATTGGCAGTTATTATGGAAAACACTAGAGATATTGCAAAAAATTAAAAACAGAACTACTGCATGACTCAACAATTCCATTTCCAAAGAAAATTAAAATATTACCACATTGTTCACAATAGCCAAGATACAGAAACAACCTAAGTGTCTGTAAATGGATGAATGAATAAAGAAATGGTGACCACAGACTCACAACTATTATTACTCAGTCAAAAAAAGAAGACTTAGCGGTCAGACCTGAAACCATAATATACATAGAGGGAAACTTGGGTAAAACCCTCCAGGAATTACAATTCAGGAACCCCTTTCTGGAAACATCTACCTACGGCAAAAAAATGAAGGAAAACATAAACAGATGAGACTACATAAAACTAAAAAGCTTCTGTACAGCAAAAGAAACAACAGAAAAAACTAAAAGAAGCCCAACCGAATGGGAAAAAATTTTTGCCCTCCACAATAGTGATAAGGGGCTTAAGAATGATGATCCACAAGGAACTCACACAACTAAACAAAAGCAAAATAAAAAGCCCAATCAAAAAATGGGGAGAACTAAAAAGACACTTCTCCAAAGAGGAAATACAAATGGCCAACAGGCACATGAAAAATTGCTCAATGTCACTAGCAATAAGGGAAATGCAAATCAAAACCACAATGAGTAAGAATGGCCCACATCCAAAGAACAGGCAACAAGTGCTGGTGAGGATGTGGAGAGAAAGAAACACAACTACACTGCTGGTGGGAATGTAAACTGGTCCAACCACTATGGAAAAGCTGTGTGGAGGACCCTCAAATCAATGAAAATGGAACTACCATTTGACCCAGCAATTGCTCTCTTGGGGATCTACCCAAAAGAGACCTCAATGTGGGTACAAAGGAACACCTGTGCTCAGATGTTCACTGCAGCACTATTTATAACTGCAAGGACATGGAAGCAACCTAAGTGCCCCAAAATAGATGACTGGATGAAAAAAATGTGGTATATATACACAATGGAATATTACTCATCAATTAAGCATGACAAATTTGACGACTTTATGACAACATGGATGCACTTAGAAGAAATCATACTAGCGGAAGCAAGTCAAAAAGAGAAAGACAAAAGTCAAATGGTTTCACTAATATATGGGATATAGGAAAAAAATAAACAAAAGTCATGAGGAAAAGACAAAACATGCTAAGCACCAAACTGAAGCACACAACTATGGGCAGGAGGGAAAAGGGGGGGATTGGAGAGGGGGGGGTAATTCCCTGAGATTGCAATGATGTGAAATTTATATATAAATAAATTATTTTTTTTAAAAAAAAAAGAGGAAATCTTGCAAAAAACCTAGACCTTGCACCAAAACCTAATTTTCAACCTAATTTTAAAGAACATGAATGGACTTTGAGGGCAATATGTTAAGTGAAGTCAGAGAGAGAGAAAAATGAAAACTATATTATCTCCCATATATACTTTTAAAAAAAATTCCAATATGCATGCATGCACACACACACACACACACACACACACACACCTGAGCTCACAGATGTAAAGAATAGATAAGTGATTGACAGAGACAGGGGCTAGGAGATGGACAAAAATAGGTAAAGGGGGGTCAAAAGATACAAAATTTTAGTTATATAAGTCAAGGGAGTGTATTATAGGACATGTACTATAGTTAATAATACTATAGTGTATATCTGAAAGTTGCTAAGAGACTAAATCTCAACGAAAAGTATTTTGTAAATAAATATGCATGGTAATATTAATTACTTACTGTTATATCATTTCACAAAACATACAAATACCTAATCATTATGTTGTACATTCGATGTCAATTAAATCCAAATATTAAAAAAAACTTTTAAATAACCCTTAAAATAGTAAATGGCACTCAAATCACCAAGGAAGGGGGTGACAATGGTTTGTAACACTACGTAATTTAGGGTACAGGTGAGTACCTCTTCAGATGTAGGTTACTAAACCATGCATACCACCAAAGCACCAATAACCCTTCCCACCACAGTACATTGGATTTCTTCCCACCTTTGTTTCCCAACCCCCTCAATTCAACAGATTTGTGAGTTTTTTTTTAATCTATTCCTTTGTTTCATTTTTTTATATTTCACCTATGAATGAAATCAACTGGTATTGGTCTTTCTCAGAGGTTACTACTTTGACCTCTATCTAAAAAACTTTGACAAGCTGTCAGGGTCCCTTTCCAAGCGTTGTGTGTGTGTGTGGGGGGAGAGGCAGCGCATACCTCTGGACATGGCCCCTGCAGGTGAGAGTAGGCACAGGGGTCAGGTGGGGGCTTGGCCCCACCCACCAGCAGCGGGAGAACTGTGCAGCCATCCAGGCTCCCATGAGGGGCAGGGGGCAAAGGTTGTGCACGCTCAGTCACCTGGGCCCTGCTCTGCACCACAAGGTGCTGACAGGTGGGCAGGGGGTGGGGGGTGAGGGGTGGGGTCAGGATGCCCCTGCTGTTTCACTCTCACACTCTAGTTAGTCCTCAAGAGGAATAAGAAGAGCACAAATAATACAAACACTGACATAGAATGGGTGAGGAACCAAAGATCCTGCTCATACATCTGGGCAGGATGCAAGAGAAGGAACATCGAGAGAGTCAATGCATTCAGGACTGGAAAAACAACTACCATGACAACCTATCACAGAATCACTCCTACGGCCTCACTAGAGTGGATGAGCCAAAATCCTATTTCTGATATGCCGTCTAAGAGAGCAAGGTGCCCTTCTTTGTTCCATGGAAGAGAAAGGCAACAGAGTTGGGGCATCAGCCTCACAGCAAAGCTACAAACTAGGGAGATGAGATCATCTGCAACAGCCATCCACAGAAGCCTATCCCATAGAGAAACTTCTTTACCAACAATGGCTGGGGGCAATGCCACCTAAGCCAGAGGCCAGAACTATAAGGCAAAAAAGCAGCAAAATGGCACAGAGAACGGTTTGGAGAAGATAGCCAATAACGAGAACATTGATAGACCTCAAATGAGCATGGACTGGCTTCCAACACAAAGACTGAAAATCTACCTGCCCGGTTTACTGTGTTCCAGAAACAGTCCCTCATCCAAGAAAAGGACACGGCCACAGAAAAGGAAGAGACCAATGGACTTAATAAAGATCAACAAACAAGGAGAGAGGGGGAAAAAAAGCTTTGGTGATGGGGCGGGCATAGGATGGAGGCTATGAATTTCATCTAGAAGCATCTTTGAACCTGTCAAGAAGACCTCATGAATAAAGCTCACCCTCTTAAGTTGAAAAATTTTATTGACAAAAAGTTATCATTGAAATTAAATGGTGGCAGGCCTGTCTAAGGAATACTGCAGGGGTTTGATCCCTTTATGAATCTTGTGATAGATGAATATGTGGAGATGGCAACTAGTAGACAACAGAACAATAATGGAATAGTGGTAATATGAGGAAATAGTATCAGGTTAAAAGCCTGGGAACAAGTATAAGCAGTGGTTGAGTTCATCAGAGAAATCAATTGCTTCCACATGTCTTTTTTTTTTGAGCTTTCCAGAGGTTATTTTATTTTTTTAATTCATTTTATTGATTTGTCACAATTGTGAATTAATTGATCCCTCCTCCTCCCTCCATATCCCCCTCTGTATCCCCCCTTCAGTCACTCCTCCCATTTTTCTGCAAATTGTTTGGTTAAGTTGATGTTTAGTTGTTGGTTGTTTGGCCTGTTCTCTTCCGATATATGGTAAGTGTGTGTGTGGTTTTTGTTGTTGTTGTTGTTTTATTTTTTGTTTTTTTTACCCCGGGGCTTTCCCACTTCACTAACATTTGTTAACTATCCTGATCTTTTGTGCTCTTCACCTCCCCCGCCTTCTTCCCCCTCCTCCTCTTTTGCTCCATGGTTCAGTCCCATTGGTTGTTTTCATTTTTTCTTATTTGTTTGTTTGATTTTCCCTATATTCCTCATATAAGTGAGACCATCTTGTACTTCTCTTTTTCTTTTTGACTTATTTCTGCTAATATGAGTCTTTCTAGTTCCATCCAGGTTGCTGCAAATGACATGTGTTTGTCCTCCTTGATGGATGCGTAGTATTCCATCGTGTATATGTACCACATTTTTTTTAGCCAATCATCTGTTTGGGGGCATTTGGTTTGTTTCCAATTCTTTACAACTGTAAACAGGGCTGCAATGAACATGCGTGTACATGTGTCCTTTTGAATTAATGTCTTCATGTTCTCTGGGTATATTCCTAGTAGTGGGATTGCTGGATCGAATGGTAAGGCCACATTCAATTGTTTGAGGGTCCTCCACAGTCTTCCATAGTGGCTGGACCAGTTTGCACTCCCACCAGCAGTGTAGGAGAGTTCCTTTTTCTCCACATCCACGCCAACATTTGTTGTCTGTTTTATTTATGTGGGCCATTCTTACTGGTGTAAGATGGTATCTCAGTATGGTTTTAATTTGCATTTCCCTAATTATTAGTGAGGTGGAGCATCTTTTTATATGTCTATTAGCCATCTGTATCTCCTCTTTGGTGAAGTGTCTTTTTAGTTCTTCTCCCCATTTTCTGATTGGGTTTTTTGCTTTGTTTTTGTTGAGCTGTAGGAGCTCTTTGTGGATCTTTGTTATCTGACACTTGTCACTTGTCTGCAGGGCAAAAATTTTCTCCCAGTTGGTTGAGTTTCTTTTTGTTTTGTTTATTGTCTCTTTTGCTGAACAGAAACTTTTTAGTTTTATATAGTCCCAGCTGTTTATGCTTTCCTTCATTTTTTTGCTGGCCATAGTTGTTTCCCCAAATGGATTTCTGAGGTGAAATTCGTGAAGGGTTTTGCCCAGGTTTTCTTCTATGTATTTTATGGTTGCAGGTCTCACTTCCAGGTCCTTTATCCATTTTGAGTTAATTTTTGTACAGGGTGTGAGGGTGTTATCCTGGTCCATTTTTTTACAAGTTTTGATCCAGTTTTCCCAGCACTGGGAGGCTATCCTTGTTCCAGGGTATGTTTTTTCCCCTATTCACAGCATCTTTTACTATGATATAAAAATTGGGTTGTGTACATTTTCGTACTGAACTTTTTTGTTAAATAAAATTTTGTAATAGCCAAAAAAAAAAAAAATAATAATAACTTTGGCAATGGAAAATAAACAAAGGTCTTATTAGCAAAAGAGAACTACAATGCTAAGATTCTGGTTCTTAGGGTTCTTAGATCATCAATAGACTTTATCAATTTGGGAAATCTTTAAAACTGACCAATAACAGAATGGCCTTTTATTTTATTTATTCGTTTGTTTGTTTTTTGAGACTAGGTCTTGGCTATTTTTGCCCACGTTGCCTGGGGTACCACAGACTCAAGCAATCCCCAGCCTCAGCTTCCCCGGTAGCTGGGATTACAGGTGTGCGCCACCACACCCAGTTATATTTTTTTGGAACTAGGTCTCGCTATGTGCCCCTGGAGGGACTCGAACCACAATCCCTTCCCAGGCTGCCAGCTACAGGCATGCGCCACCATGCCTGGCCACACAATGGCCTTTTAAATAAAGGAAAAAGGAAGTAAGAACTGAAAACTTTTAACTAGAAGATACATTACAAATTGTCTAAGATGGCAACTAAAATAAATTGTAGCTTAGCTTTTATTTTCTCCTGCTGTAGTTTAGATGCAGTTCCTTCATTATACATTAGAATTCAGTGGTATAAAAAATATCAGTTAAATAATTTAGTTCTAAGATCTAATTGTAAATTAGCTTTAAATTTAATTTAAATAATGATGTTAATTTTAAATACTAGTTTAATTTTAAATAACATCCTAAGATGTTATTTATCTATTTATCAGAATAATAAATACTAATCTGGGGAAGACAGACTAAAAATGTTTCTAGGCTAGCAAAATTCTTGCAATTATTTGCAAACTAGTATTAAATTTATTACATGTATTTGAATATAATTACATGTGAGAAAGTCAAGCAGGAACCAAAACTTCTCTTAATGAGACTTTATAACCAATAGGCTGAGCTTTTCTAGAATTTAGAAAAAGTATGTTCACATTTGTGTCCCTGGCATAGCTTTGCTTATTAATAACTAATAATTGATGGTTGTTGAATGAATCAATTATCAATGGCTACACAAAGAAATAGATTTTGCAACATTTTTGTACAATACAAGCTAAATTTCTACAGTTCTATCGGTGTATGTGTATATACACTTTTTTCTTTATTTTCTAATTTTGCTCTCTTCTTTAAACTCTACTCTCTATAAAGTACTCTGCATTTCTGTTCTCAGTTTATGAGTGGATTTTCTTATTGTATTTTTATTTGATATTCTCTTAAATGACAAGGGCAATGAAATCAGCAATATTTTATGCAAAATTAAATCAAATATTTCAAATTTAAAACCACTGAAATATAATTAAGCAATTTTAACTTCAGAATATGCTTTTTTTCCCCCATTTCAATTCAGTAAGCTAAACACATTTCTAAATTACTCACCTGGAGGTTGCTGAGGCCAAAAATATTGCTGCCAATCCTGAAGTACATAGGTAAATCGAATAGCAATACTAACTGGAGGCAATGGAGTTAAAGGGCATCCCTAGAAAATAAATGCAAATACAATTTAAGTGCAGCACCCTTGTTCTATATAAATTCAACATCAAATTTCAATCTATTAGAATGGGAACATTAGTACCTTTATGAAATACGGATTTTCAGATTACAGCGTAGGTAATAATATACATATACTAGTCAATAAAAAGGAAAACTAAGTCAATGAAACTATTAGAGGAAATAGTGCAAACCTAGAAAATCATCTCTGTAAAATATATTCCCACATTCTAACCTCAAATCAGGGACAGTCAAGAAGGAAGATTCAATAAAAAAGTAATATTGGCATACATTAGACGTGTTTTTTTTAATATGGAAAAATAAAATCTAGAGGAATGAGTGTATTTGTACGCATATTTGTTTTTACAGGGATTTCCATCCACAGTTTTTGCAAACTGGCTCCACAAAGTTTAATTTTCAAAAAAGGTATGTAGTTTAAAAAAAATTCATTTAAATAATGTTGGGGAGCATATTATATTAAAGCTATGAAAATATGACCTGGAAATGAGATATTAAAATCTGTTATGCAAAGTGCTTTTCAAAATATCTTGTACAATTTTAACTACAGAAATATAACAACATTATTTTCTGACATACTGAATGCAAAAAAATGTGATCCACTTTTTCAAATGTAACTATTTACAAAGAGTACAACTAGTTTGGAGGAAATAATGCCTTTTCTTTTAAATAAAAATAAAGGCAGATAGATAAAAGCCAGTCTTGAACAGGAATGTCAGACTTAGACATACAAAACAGATTAAAAATCAGTTAGCAGCAGAAAACTTAGATCTAACTTTACATTCATTAAAGTCATAAAATCATTAAAACATCCTATGAGCTCAAGGCTCCTTTGGTTAATCTAAATGTGGAACAGGAGCTAAATACACATAGAAACCATCTAGTGAGCTAAAATACACATTCCACATTGTTGCATATATCTAACCACTTTTTAGGTTATTTCTGCTATTGCTGGTCAGAAACAAGAGGTATATGGCTTAGGAAAAGCAACCACAACCATAAATAATGTGACTTTGACATACATTCTCAGCTTCAGTCACAGAAAGAGTTGGCCAAAAAAAAACAGCTGGGATCAAACATGATGCAAACTTCTTTGTGAGCACTGAAAACCCAAAGTGACAGACAGGGTGCTGCTACAGAGTTCCAGGTGCAAAAGAAAGCAGTGACCGACTGAATAAAATGGGACTAAAAGTACTCTGCCAAGAGTGAAGACACGTAAAGACTCTAGCTTAGAGAAGCCCACAGTTCCTAACAGGGCTGGGCACTCATACTTGCATAGTAGCTTTGCTAGAAGCATGGGGTTCAAGGGCCGGGCATGGTGGTACATGCCTGTAAGCAGCAGTCTAGGAAGCTGTGGGCGGGGCCAGAGATTGCGGTTCGAGTCCAGCCAGGGGAACGTAGCAAAACAAAGTCCCTAAAAAATAGTTGGGCGTGGTGACATGCACCTGTAATCCCAGCTACCTCAGAAGCTGAGGCCGGGCATTGCTTGAGTCTGTGGTGAGCCCGGGCAATGGGAGCCTGCAGTTCCACAGACAAAAATAGCGATGCCTAGTCTGAAAAAAAAAAAAAAAAAAAAAAAAAACCTATGGGGTTCGATAGTTATGTGAGGGGAGAAGTTAACTCTACTCTCCTGACCTGAGCAAGCAATCCAGTGATTCTTAGATGAAATATGTGTTACTCCACTATCACCAAAGAGCAAGAGACTTTAAAGCCTATTTTAAGGCTTAGTTCTGAAATATTCTGCAGGTAGGGAGCAACCACAAAATAACAAATTATAGAAAAGATAGGAGAGAAAATTGAAAAACTTAAATACATGCATCATTCAAAATAAGTCTGTAAACTATCACCCATACATAAAAAACTGCTATTCTAAAAGAGATAAATATACAGATCAACAATCAGAATATAAAACCATGAAATATAAATTATCTTGAAGAATAAGGACAGTCTAACAGAAAATGAAAAGATAGGCCAAGAGCAAGTTTGCAAATACATCAAGAATTATGGACAAAGAGAATTTAAAATGAAATTCTATTGACTCCACAGGGTAAAACTGGGATCCTTCAAAGGAAGTCTTTTTTAACAGAATTATGTGAAAATGAAATAAACTGCCAGTGAAGATGAGTGCCATACACACTTCAAGTAGATGTTGGAGAGTAATTTTTGTAAAGAACACAGGAGAATGACATATTGGGTAGCTTTAACTATATAAAACCTCTAATGTATCCAAATCACGTTTCAATTTTTTTTTTTTTTTTTTTTTTTGGAAACTAGGTCTTGCTATGTTGCCTGGAATACCGGGGTACCGTGGACTAAAGTGATCCCCAGTCTCAGCCTCCCAGATAGCAGGGATTACAGATGCCCACCACGGTACCCGGCTGCTTTTTCAAGACCAGGTCTCGCTATGTTGCCTGGGATAGTCTCGAACCCGTGAACTCAAGTGATCCCAAGCCTGTTGCCTCCCAGCGCTTGGACAACAGGTGCATGCCACCACACCCAGCTTACATTTCAATTTTTTTTTAAGTTTCAATTATTTCAAGTTCAGCTCTTACCAATTAATTTTGAAGAAATATTTCCTATCTACACAAGTGAATTCTGTGAAAATTCTGACAGATGATGTGATTAAGAAATACATAGCTTTAAGTACAAGTAGCAAACAGTCAAAATTTAGGTGATTCCTAGAGAAAATAACATGGATGGAGGAATGACGAAAGAAGAGACATGGAAGATCCAAGAACATAATACTCACAAATGTTTCTTTACAAAGAGAAAATAAAAGTACTAATAGTCACATCTGATCTGAATATTGGTGCAAAAAAATAAATGACATTCAGTGGAAGTAAAGGAAAAATAATGGGATAAAAATGAAAATGCATTTGTTTTTACCAGAAGTTTCTCAAACCAGTACTTAAGGTATTTCAAATCCCAAAAAGTGGCCAGGTGCATTGGTGCATGCCTTTAAAACCAGTCTAGAAAGGGAAGCCGAGACTAGGAATCACGTAAGTCCACGGGTTTGAGACTTGCATGGGGCAACATAGCGAAACCTACTCTCAAAAAAAAAAAAGACCAAAAGGTTTTTCAAAAATATTACTTAAAACATATGGAGCTCTCTCTTTAAAAAACTTCTATAATTTTTCTCTAATGGCATCATCACAAGAAGTTAGTAGTACTTATTTTGAGGAGAGAGACATAGAAGTAAATGGAAGTAATACTTTGAGGAGAGAGACTAGGAAGTAAAAGAAAGCTTTAACATTAATTTCTTAGCCTAATTAACCTGTAACTTTTTTAAATGCGATAAATGTGAAAAGAATTTAAGTGTTTAGTCTCAATATTGAAAATATGTTTTTGTGAAAGTAAGTTCTAATATTGAGTATTTTTCTAACAAATAGTTTTATCAAAAAGATATATCAGTATTTTCTTATTTTCTTCTGTGTAAAATTTGTCAACCTTCTGAAACACTGCAAAACCAGTATAATGAACACCCCAAATGACACTTACCAGGTATAGTAATTATTAACATTTTAACACACATACGACCGATGCATATGTATGTGTACACACACACACACACACACACACAAATTTTTTAGGCTGAATGCTTTTAACGTAAATTGTAGGTATGGTGACAATACACTCCTAAAAACTGCAGTATGTAATACCTATGAACAAAGACACTACTCATGCAATCATAATACAATCACATTTAAGAAGTTTAATTAACATGATACTATTTTAAAATATGTAGTCCATGAAAAATTCTATCAATTGCATCCTTTATGGCTCTTTTAAGGACCATGCACTACACTGGTCAGCTCTGACTCTTTAGTCTCCATTCACCTAAACAGTTCTTTGTGTTACCTTTATAACACTGACTTTTTAGAAGAGTCTAGAGAAGTTAATTTACAAATTAAAGCCCACTTTGGAAATATGTGATTGTTTTCTCAGGTTTTGACTTACATTAAACATTGACAAGTGATGATGTTCAATGTATCATCTTAGGAGAAATCTGATGCATATCATAGTAGGAAAGTTAAAGGTTGATCACGTCAGCTTGATGGGCATAATCTTAAGGGTATTTCTCCAAGTGGAGAATCTATCACTTGCTAATATGACTTTGCTCTCTTTTCCAGAGATATTTACAAAGTTCTTCAACTTGGACTCTTAATTCCCCCCACCTCCAGAGTAGTTTAGGCAAGTCCTTCCTAGCTCATTGGGTATTTGTATAGCACACCACAAATATATTTGTATAGCACACCACTTAACCTTGGCCACTAAACCTCAGTACAGAATACATGCCAGGTTAATCGTAAATATCATATCAAAAGAACACTGGAAAGGAGGAGGCAATTCAGAAAATAAAGAATCTAGACTACAAAGAGTTTATAGTGAAAAATCTACGCAAATGCATACCTGAAGCCCACTTCTCTGAGGAAGACTGGAAGAGTAGAAATTACTACTTCAGGAAGAGTAGAGATAACACAGTAGATAAACAGTGACAAACTGAACAAAGTTCAGTTTAATTATTCTCTAGTTTTGGTATGTTAAAAAATGTAATTGTGGCCGGGCATAGTGGTACATGCCTGTAGGTGGCAGCCTAGGAAGCCACGGATCACAGTTTGAGTCCCATGGGGGCATGTAGCGAGACCTAGTCCCAAAAAAATATAGCTGGGTGTGGTGGCGCGCACCTGTAATCCCAGCTACCTGGGAAGCAGAGGCTGGGGATTGCTTGAGTCTGTGGTTACCCTGGGCAATGTGGAGCCCTAGTGTCCCCCCCCCCCCAAAAAAAAAAAAAAAAAAAAAAAAACAACTCATTGGATATTTTGTTTCTTTAAACACACATAGCAAGTCATATAACCAATTTTATCTTCTAAGCAGTTACATTAACACTATAGAAAAACATTCTGACATTCTCAGTGAAATTACCAAATTGAAATTTTTATCTGAATCCTGGATAAGACAACATGCATCACTGTCAACTTACAATCTTTGATTTGAAGACATCCAACAGACCCGATAAATGAGTATACTGATTTGGTACTTTTCGAAGATGAACCATTTCAAAATCAGTTCGGACACCAGGACCCTGACATTCTCCCACATACATTCTTCGCCATTTGTGATGAATTTGCACAAAGAGTGGCACTTGACTGTAAGATATAATTAAATGGGAACATACTATATATTTATTAACCGGTGAGTAGCTCCTACATATAAAATGTCCCACCCTTCCATTACTTTAATCTCAAGTATTTAAATCATTAAACAAGGAACACTCTAAAGATTAGTAAAATGTAATCAGTCTTTCCACGACTATAATTAAATTTCACTCACAGACATTAAGCAATACAAATTAGATGACCATTAGTGGTAAAATATTTACTTTTATCATTTGAACATTTAGTCAGTCCTTATTGTTCATCTGTCCATATTTATGAATTAGCCTATCTGCTAAAATTTATCTATAATCCCAAAATAAATTCCTGAAGCTTTTTCACAATCATTTGCAAACATGTATAGAGCAACAAATTTGACTCACCAGAGTTTTAAAATTAATTTTTTAACAAATTTAAATAAACATTTGGAAGCAAAGCACACATTAACACAATCAATTCTTCATTATTTCAGCAAGCCCATTCTAAAGGTTTTGATGATTTTGTCCTTTTACACCAAATTCCAATGTAATTGTTCCTAATTTATTTTTAAATACTAATATTTACTAATAATTTTCATTCACAAATAGCATTTAAAAGCTTTTCATTCATCCCAGTTTTTCAAAATGTGTTCCTACCAGCCAGTATTTCCCAAAGCAATAGACACAGAACTCAAAAGTAGATTGCACTTAGATTCACTGAGAACAGCATCACTATTTGCAGCAGGGGCGATCACCACAAACTCTCGTAGTCCATACCTTTAAAAAAAAGAATCACTGTCATTAAATAGGAAAATGTTAGAATACAAAAATCTGCTATTTGAAAAATTTCCCTGAAGGAAATTTAAGAAGTTTAAGTGTTTAGTATGTTAACAATGAAAGTGTTGTTTTTTTTTTTTATGGCAAATGAACTTATGACCTGAATTTTCTTCCGTTAGTAAAATATTTCTAACATTCACCTATTTTATCATTCTATTCTTTAAAACTTAGAAGCAATTTGCTGAAAACATAAAGATTACTACATAACAATTCCCAAACTAAAAGATGAAAGCCAGTATTAAAATTTTGCTTTATTTAAACTCAATCCATACACGTGAAAAGGTAGTTTCATAGAATTCCTAAATGTCAGGAAAATAATTACATGTGTGCTGTTTCAAAGTGAAAACCTGGTTTACTTATCTCAATTTAAGACTTTACCTGAAATGTGTAACTGTTGCTGTAAGATCCTAGAGGGATGAAAGTTTGCTGTCTAGTCATTTAAGAACCACAAATTTAAAGCCTACTTCACAAAAATATAAGTAAGGTTGATCTTGCCTACTGAAAGTTCTTGTACTATTCATTCCTCAATGCACTTTTATTTAGCAATTTTTAAATAAGTTATTAGTCATTTTTCTAATTAACTTTAATCTCTGGATATGTAAAGTGCTATATATGCTATTTTTACAAACATTCTCAAGAAGTCTCTAAGCAGCAGTAGAGATTGACACACTTAAAAGTCTAATCCACAACCTGCTTATTGTTTAGATAAAAAAAGAGTATTTCATCTCTCCTTGTCTCTGTCCTCTCAGTGAAATCAAAATGAGAAGCAACATCAAAGATTGAGAATTTTAAGTTCTAAAGTTCCATACAATGACAGGCTTTGTTTTCCCTTTTCTTAATGTCTATGGAAGAGAGAGGAAAAAAGCAAACCTTTCCACCTAGGTAATTCTCACCACAAGGGTAAAACCACTATCAACAGCTGCTTGGTTATTCTCACAGGAATATTACACTTTCCATGTATCAATCCTATTCTCAAATAAGAATATGTATACTTTATATGACTTCTTTTTAAAGACTAAACCTCTGGTGGCACATGCCTGTAAATGGCAGCCTAGGAAGCCGCAGCCAAGGCCAGAGATTGCAGTTCGAGTCCCACCAGGGGCACGTAGCAAGACCTAGTTCCAAAAAAATATAGCTGAGCGTGGTTGCATGCACCTGTAATTCCAGCTACTTGGGAAGCTGAGGCTGGGGACTGCTTGAGTCTGTGGTACCCTAGGCAACGTGAGCCTGCAGTTCCACAGGCAAAAATAGTGAGACCTATTCTCCAAAAAAAAAAAAAAAAGACTAAACCTCTACTAATTTGTATTTTGTTTTCATTTTTATACTGTTATAACACTACTCCATTTGCCTATTCTGTAAGTTACTTGTTGGATAAATTCCTGGAAGTTGAGTTGCTAGATAAAAGAATAATAGCACCTTTGTCTCCACTACACACAGAAAAATTATGCCAGTTAACAACAACAAAAAACAAACAAACAAACAAAATAAGCTGTTTTCTATTTATCTGCAACGAAATTATATGTTCTATGCCTTTGCTTCTTCTTCTTGGACTACTTCCCTTCACTTTATTGTCATCACTGATGTTCCAAATCTAAATGGATCTTTTGAAGTACCTTAAATACCACCCATTATCTCAGCCAAATACATCGTCTTCTCTGAATTCTAATGTAGTTTTCATAATCTTAAAAGGTCAGTACGAATCAACGATGTACTCTTCCTACTAGAACTACTTGAGGCATGAGACCATGCTTTCATCAAGTATACAGTAGGTGGAAGCTCAAAATAATGAATAGAAAAATACAATAATAAAATCAAGCAGATTAAAGGATAAAGAATTCGAATAAAAGTCCTTCAAAAGACTATATACAAATGGAAAACAAGCACATGAAAAGATGTTGTCAAAATCAGGGATTATTAGGAAAATGTATTTAAAAACCACAAGATATCATTTCATAAATTCACTAGAGTAGCTACTATAAACAAACAAAACAGAAAACAAGTGTTGACAAGGCTATGGAGAAATTAAAATTTTTCTGCACTACTGGTGGGAATGTGAAATGGAGCTGCTATAGAAAACAGGACAGTGGTTCTTTAAAAATATAGACAAAATGACCAGCAATTCCATTTCTGGATATATATCCAAGCACTTACAAGTAGAGACTCAACAGGTACTGAAACAGCTAGTTCATAGAAACATGAGCCACAATATCCCAAAAGTAGAAACAACCCAAATGTCTTCAAGTAGATGAAAGGAAAAATAAAATGTGGTCTATACATACTATGGAATATTATTCAGCCTTAAAAAGGTGACATTCTGGTACATGCTACACACTGGTGAACCTTGAAATACATTACACTAATTGAAATAAGGAAGTCACAAAAGGGCAAATATTATATTATTTCACTTATATAAGGGGCGAGAGTAGTCAAACCTCTAGACAAAAAGAAATGTGGTTACCAGGGGATGGGAGAGGAGGGAAATGAGAACTACTGCTTTAATAGGTATATAGAATTTCAGTATGGGACTGTGAAAATATTCTGGAGATGGATAGTGGCAATGGTTGCACCAAAATATGAATGGACTTAAACCCACTGAACGATACACACTTTTAAATGGCTAAATTGTTAAATTTTATGTTTATTTTGCCACAATTAAAAAATTAAACACAATGAGTAAAGTGAAAACATATGTTAACAAAAATGAATGTGTCAATAAGAAGTTGCATGCCCTTCTATTCAATAGGAAAATTAAAAAGGTTCATCGTTTACCTCTAAAATAGACAAGAAAATATAATTACTGACAAGACCCAGTGTTAGCAAGAATTTGGAATAGTCCCAAGTGGTAATATAAACTTCTAAAGTAGTTTTAAAGGGCAGAAGGGCAGACTACATTAATATTAAAAAATGACACTGACTTTCGCTACAAAAAGTCATACAAGTGCACAGAGATATATGCACAATGATGTTCAATATCATAGTTTAACTGAGGAAAAACTAGTAAAACCTAAATATTCCTCAGCACTGGAATGGGAAGTACCACCCTCTCCAAAATAGTATAGAATATAGTCAATAAAAAATAAGGTATATCTGAATTTACTAATAGAAAATTTATTGTGAAATGCTGACAAATATTTATAGTAGAACAATATGTATTATAACCCGTTTACAAAAAAGAAAAAAAAAAAAAAAACTAAAGGAAAGCACAAAATTACATGCATATGCAACTCAAAAACAGAAAAATATCTAGAGTAATGTACTTATAGTTCTCATGACTTCCTACTTGGTTGTCCCATCATTGTCCTCACTTAGAATATTTACTATGCATAACTGCACAAACAATGTGATTTAATGCTGAACACCTGCTTTTCTGCTGCGAGTTTGAAATTCTGGTACTAGTCAGAGAATGCCTGCAATGACCAATCCCAATTAAAACATCTGACGAGTTTACCTGGGAGACATTGCATATGTGTTGCCACATTTTGCTAAGTGAATTATGTGCTTTAGGAAAGGACTCTTTAACACCTGTGCATCCTCAAAGTTTGCCTCAGATATGATTTCTTATTTTTGGTATTGCTTTGCATGCTACCTTCATTAACAAATCATACAGTAAGTACAATTACACATTGTGGTCTGTGTGTCTGCCTCACAAATGATCAAACCCGGGGTTAATATTGGAGCCTTCCCAACACATATACTGGAGCAATCAGGAAAAAAATATATATACCTACCATCTTACTAGGCAATGTGCTCTTGGAGGAAAGTCATTGTTCATACACAGCAAATCTTGCATGGATTGTGGAATAACATCTACAAAAGCATTAGATAATGAAAAATGACTAAGTTCATTCTAAGGCAGAATTTTGCAATATGATTTAGTGGAATCATACTTATATCATATCTTGCTAGTCAATGTAGTTTTAAATTGCTTGGAGATTTATACTTCAGGTTAATGCTAAGATTTTAGGGGAAAGGGATGGCTATTTTAACTTTGGGGGGGAAAAAGACAGTCTATTAAAATAAATACACATATACCTCATTCCTGTATTTAATATTTTCCTTTCTTCTAAATCAGTACTCAAACATTTTCTTATTCTTACCAGAAAGTTTTGTTTTCTCTGCTCTTCCTGGCCTGCACTTTCAAAATTCTCGTAGGGGTCTGTACCTCTGTAACACCTCTCATGGCTACCTACTGGACCACTGGCCATCTTATACATCCTTGTAAAACCACTAGCTTGTGTATCTACAAACAACTGAATTGCTAATATTAACAGCAATGACTTATTTATAAATATAAACACACAATAAATTTAAAGCATAAAAGATACTTGTTCATTAGAACATTTCTTTTTGCTATTCATTATACTTACCAAATTTTTATTTTATTAATTACCAAGAAGAATAAATGGAATAAGAACTTGACAGTCTACTTAATTAATGCAATGAGCATCTCTAATGACAAAAGTTCAGAGCACAAATTTTCTAATTTCTGGTATATTATAGATTTAAATGTGTATCTCCAAATTAACAGAGCTAATGGTGTACTTGTAGCATGTAACTTTTACCATCCGTTACGTCAATCATAACCAAATTCAAATTGCATAGTACATATACATATGCAATAACAAAGCCTTAAATATCTTAAATTTATCTGCTCATACATAAGTCCCCTTTACCTGTTCATCTCAAAAACACGGATTCTAAGATTCATTACTCAAGAGCTTTTCATTGGACAACTTTCCTTCAAATTAATAGCACTTAAATTTTTTATATCTTGAACTGTTACCTTAATTAACCATAATGTTAAACCTAGAAATCTGAGCTGCTTCCCATTTCTTACCAGTTGCATACATTTCCCTTCTACACTTACTCCTAAAGTACATAGTCACATTCAGGTCTAATTATTTTATTTTGTTGCTAAATTTTCTCCCATATATGTATAAATAGTCAATGTTTCCTGCCCTAATTTTACTTATCTAAATTCAGATCCTAATTGTTTTGTTTTTAAGAATATATATATATATATATATATATATATATATATATATATTAGAAAAGGTAATGTCTTCCATTCAATATTTCAGGCCTACATTTGTAAATGATAATTTGTTTTGATCAGAAAAACTAACATACACTGTACATACATATATTTTGAATAACGAGGGGTATTTGACTCACAACTCCAAAATTCATAATTTTCCAGAAACTTGCTCACATGCTATATACTAGTGTATCTCGGGACAAATATTTTGGATGATTAGACCTAATTACTATAAATGTCATTTACTGAGTACCTAGCATGGGCTAGCTGCTGAAGAACTTAAAGAGAGTATCTCATTAGATCTTCCCAAAAGCCCTTCATGGACCATTATTTCATTTTATAAATGAGATAATTTAAGTAAGAAAGGTAAAATAACTAGAGAAATGTGATGTGACTCAAAAATCTGGGCTATATCCAAATTGACACACTAATCACTCAATAAACATATTATTTTTACATCTTCAAAGTCCAACATGTTTCTTAACTCCCCAAACCCTTTCTTTGATCTCTCCTTAATTAAAAAACCTTTTCTTCTCTGAATTTCAGTCAAATTTTACCTGTTTTGTGGGATTATCCCTCCTATTACCATTACTGTTTATAAACCTAATTGTCCTGCTGGTATGAAATTTTTTTTAAATTTACAGGTGGATTTGTGAGTCAAGTAGGCTTGTGGGCCAAATGAACTAGGCAGAACACTCAACAAAGTTAATTTTAAATAAATACCAAATACATATTATCTGACTAAACGTTTTATAAACAAATAGTGTTACATCCTCGGAAAGGATGATTGATGCTCTACTTTAAGATGTGGTGAAACTTTACATATGTAAAATATCTCCAGAACTAAATTTGTGATTCGAAATTAAAATCCCTCTTAAAAGTCATGTCTAAAAATATGTAAGAAAAACTTACCCTCCAGTAATTCATCCTTCCCTTCTTTATCAGTGGATTCTTGAACAAGATAATGATGAGTGACTGAGAACTTGAAGTCAGCAAAGAAAATTTCATCTGATTTTTCTTCCCACGTGCCAGAAGTAAATATACCCTGTATTTGACAAAAAGTGAAAAAACTATCTTAAAATACTCAAATTATTTCTGTTTATTAACCACAAAGAGTTTTTCCTTTTCTGTTCACTAATCTAAATGTTTCACACAATAAGTACATTCTAAATAATGAACAAGAAAGGGAAAATATATGAGTAAAATCTAGAGGAAGTTGTTTTATAAATCACTTCACAGTATTCCTTTAAAAAGAAAAAATGCAGGGTTGGACCAAGATGGTATCAGATGAAACAAGACAGTTCTCCGCCTTGTTTGTGGAAAGATAATCTAAAAGCTAACAAGATCAGCACTAAACCCGAGAATCCCTTGATTAGGAGCAAAACCAGAACACCTTAGACAAAAGAGACAAACACAAAATGCACCAGAAGGGGCACAAGGAAATTCATGGAAAAAGGTACCTCCCTCAGCCCTGGATTTACAGCTGCAAGATAGGAAAGTCAGCAAAGGCAAACAAAACAAAACATCCTGAACATCACATATAACTATGGCACCACATCTGAGAAAAAAATGAACAAACACTTCAAGAAATATCCAACCCCATCGGGGAAGTAACATAAGGTAAAAGGTATCCCAAAGGGGAAGAAAGAAAAAGAAGAGAATAGAGAACTTTTTTATTTAAAAAATAGGTGAACACTTCCCAGACCTGGGGGAAGAACTCAATATACAAGTCCATAGAATTAAAAAAACACCTGACTACCTAAAGGTAATGAGACCAACACAAGGACACAACAAAGAAAAAAAAAAAATCAATGGGATACCTATATAAAAAGAGATAAAGAGATGAGATGGACATTTAACTGTTAAGGAAAACTTAAGGGGTAGGGAATGGAAGAGGTTGTTCTTACAAAAGAAAAAAAATGGCAATTATTCAAGAATGATATTGTACCAAATATCAGATTTGGGCCAAAACTTCTACTTATCTTTCAACTTACTCAGTAAACTTGACAGATATATTGAATATGCTATGAGCAGGAACTCTGGAGGGCCCAATAAAATAAAAATCAGTCTCTTATTTCAGTTCACATTATCTGGTCTACACTATTCTCCCCCAAATTTTGATTAAGGTAAAGAAGGTTTTTATATTTGTATCTGCTTGAAAACGTATAGGTTTAAAAATCTATATATGAATATTTTCACATCTTATTTTAACGGTTCTCCATGGTGCTCTTTAATTCTGCCCTAAAATCATACTTCCACATAGCTATCTTTTTTAAAATATAGATATGATTTTGTTTATCTTACATTTAAAATATTTTAATGGCTTTCCATAACCTACATTGTGACCTCAAGAGATTCCTATTCAAATATTTTATCAGTAAAAAGGTTTGAGTATACATTTTTTTCACTTACAAATTATGTGTATTTCTTATAATATATTACTGTATCAATATATACATATTTTGTATCATGCATATCATACAAAAAATAAAAACTGACCTTAAAAAGGTACATGAAAATATAATTAGAAGTTATAATAAACAGCTCATCACAAGCATGTCTAAGAGGCTCATGTATATAAACTGGTACAAATATAGAGCATAGAGATCTGAACCCAACCATTTGCAGTTCTAACATCCACAGATAACTCCATCTAGCCTATTATTTTATAATCAGATTATACATTATGGTAAATATTATATACCTTATTATATATTACAGCAATAACCTGTATTTTTTGAGGGGGTGTTTCTTCCTCCATATCTATTCATAGGCTATTCATCCCACTCACCTCCATCTTATTTCAGTTAGCATACTTTTATTTATTCTTCAAAACTCAACGTAAATATTATTTCTTGTAACAAATCTGCCTAAGCTATTTGATGAGTATTTCTCAGGTCTTGCTCAAATCACTAAAATGGCACTTTAGTCTAATCATTTGGTTATATACCTATTTTTCGATTAACTGTGAAGAACAAAGACTATGCTTTATTCCTCTCTGCAACTTAGAAGTTAAGAATATCTACATGTTAAATAGTGTCCTATAAATTACCTTTTTTCCAGTATTCATAACAGTCCTGATCTAACCCAAAGGTGGAAATATCAGAATATATTTGAGCAACATATAGAATATGATCCCGTCTAACAACTTGAAATAGCATTCAGTGTAACATAAATAGTAGTATTCTTTTTAGCTTGAACTGACATGTATACACCAAAGTCCTCACTTTGAGCTGCTGGTGAAATTCATTTCCTCACTGCAGATGGGAAAAATTTGGCTAGTCAATAGAAAAAAAAAGTCTCAGATCATTTACAAAAATCCTAAGAAAATATGTAAGTACTAAAAAAGAGGGGGAAAATCTCCCCTTAGTAGAGGTATTAAGTACTAAAAAATCAAAGGGTCATGTATGAGTCTCTTTGTACATAAGGAAAAGATGTAAAAATACAAACTCTTCTTACCTTGTGCTGCATAAAAATGCAATTCAAAATACACCCTAACATAAATACAAGAAGGCCAAGCATGGTGGCGCGTGCCTTTAATCGCAGCCTATAAAACAAGGCTGAGGCTAGGAATCGCTTGAGTCCACGGGGTTTGAAACCTGCCCAGGGCAACACAGCAAGACCTAGTCTTAAAAAAATAGCTGGGTGTGGTGGCATGTGCCTGTAATCCCAGCTACTTGGGAAGCCGAGGCTAGGGATAACTTGAATCCATGGTACCCCAGGCAACATGAGCCTGCAGTTCCCCAGGCAACAAAGTGAGATTCAATCTCAAAAAATAAATAAATAAATAAATAAATAACAATAATAAATCAATGTGCTAAAATCAGAAATCTCTTTGAGGAAAAAAAGCTTCATGACACTGGAATTGGCAACAATTTCTCAAACATAGTATCAAAAATGGAGGCAATAAAAGAAAAAAAAAAACCTGGGCTTCATTAAAATAAAAGCTTTGTACATCAGCTGGACTTGGTGGTGAGCCTATAATCCCAGTTTTCTGGGAGGCTGAGGCTGGGGATCACTGGAGTCCACAGGTTAGAGACAACCCTAGATCTAGTCTCTTTAAAAAAAAAAAAAAAGGCTTTGTACATCAAAGCACACTATTAGTGAAAAGCAATCCACAGAATGGAAGTATTTGCAAAAATATTGGATAAGGGACTTGTACCCAGAATAGACAAAAGTACTCTTACAAGCTAGGAACGAATAAGTCTATTAAAAAATAAAACACTTAAATACTTTTCTCCAAAATAACTATACAAAAGAGCAACGAACACAATAAAACATGCAACATCACTATTTACTAGGGAAACGCAAATCAGAACCACCATGAAAGACTTCATTATCCATTAGGATAACTACTGTTAAAAAAACCAAACAATAACAAAACTGCTGATGTGAATCTGGAGAAACTGAAAAGTTCTGCATTACCGGTAGGAATATAAAATGATGCAGCCTCTGTAGAAAACTATGGTGGGTTCTCAAAAAGATAAAAACAGAATTATCTTCTGACCTAGCAAATTTGCTTCTTGAAAGCAGGGACTTAAAAGGTAGGTATGCATACTATATTCATGTTCTTAGTAGCAATATTTGCAAAGCCAAAAGATGGAAGCAACCCACGTCCATCGACAGATTAGTGAATAAATACAATGTAGTATACATGTAAAGAAATATAATTCAGCCTTAAACAAGAAATCCTGACATATCCTGCAACATAAATGATCCTGAAGACAGTTTGCCCACTTAAACGAAACACAAGAGAGCAAGTGTTGTACAGTTTGTTTTTATGAAGTTATTGTTTAGAATAATACACAACTTAAGTTTAGGATAATTACAAAGTTTTGGATTTGGATAGTGCAAAATAATGTGAGTATACTTAATGCCACTGAACTATGCAACTAAAACAGACAAAACACCAATTTTTATTTATAATTTTATCGCTACATCTTACCGAAATAAAAACATCTGAACTTTTGTAATTTAAAGAAAAGTGACAGTCTGGAGAAAATATCTGCTGCACAAAGCACTGTCAGTGACAAAAATCATATGTGGTAAGAGCACAAGTAAAAGCCCAATCAATTCTGTAGAAAGCAAGATCATATTTACAAAATATGAAAATAACTTCCCTTTTAATCTAGTTGTTCTTTTAGAAATATTACAAAAACATTCTTATAAGCAAATGTAAACTAATGCTTATAAACGTGTGTGTGTGTGTGTGTGTGTGTGTATAAATGGCTTTTTACTCCAATGTTCTAAGTGCAAAAGCCGGAAATTAAGTGTTGTTCAATAGGAAGATGCATAAATATAATACAGATAATGCATAAATACAATGCAATAATTAATATAATAATAAAAATATCTAATTCCCATCTTGGGAAAAAAGACATCAATAAACAAAGTTAAAGATAATATGTCTTATGGTAGAAGCCATATATTTTTTTGGTGGGGGGGGACCACACTGTGCACACAAGAATATCAAATTGCTGATATTAATATTAGTAACAGAAAGTAGTTGGTGAGGAAGGAGTTGATAGTTTTAATAGATACATATATTTGGCTACTTTTTTATTTTAATGAAAAGCTTTTTTAATTTTTTAACAAGATTTCAAGTAGAGTAGAATATATAAAAACAACTTAAAGGAACTGATTCCACAAGACAAACCTTCAGATTATATGACATATTCTATCCCAAATATTTCTCTATACAATTAAAATGTGTGTGCTTATCTTATATTTTCTAAAATTCCTCAAGGCTCCTTTTAAAAACATTAAAAACATGGTGAAAAGGAACTCAGGCTAGGAAGCCCAGAAGCAGTTTCTGTGAATAACTTCAAGTCCTTCTAGGTAGAAGAAACTTTGTGCCTGAAGAGTAACAATAATTAGTAATGTTGGAACATTAAACATTTAAAATGTTCCATTCCAATTTTAGTAAAATGATACCTAACTTCCATGATAATTTTCTTAAAAACAACTGGGTTCAGAGTTCTAATTTGAGATTATCCACATGAATAGCTCTAAGTTTCTTGGTTGCACATTTTGTGGAAGGAGGCACAAAAAGAATACTGGTAGCTGAGAGATAATTAAAATGACTGTAGCGCAAGGAGGCAAAGGAATTAACAATCTGGAGGTTAAGGAGAGCAAAGAAAGTTGCTTTGATAAACAGAAAGCAGGGTAATAATTCCTAAGCCACACTGGTAACTCTATAAATGAATGAACGACAAACAAATGAACAAAAGGAAGTAGTTTAAGAGACTTTTCTAACATGGCTCTGAAACAGAAGGAAAAATCTAAAACTTCTATGCTACTGTGAAAAATATTTTTAAGTATTTCCTCCTCTATGAAAAATGTAACTGAAATTCTCATTTTTACAAACAAATTTTCAAGAAAAACTCATTCATAAGAATTGCCAGTTGCTGTATATATAAAATTCACTTTGAGGTAAAATTCAGATTTTAAATCAAAGAAGAAATCTACTAAGCCAAGGTAGGAAAAATAAAAAGCAAAGTGTAAATAAAAGAGTTATTTACAGAGAAATTAGAGCTACACAAAAGAAACAAGAAGTTCTGATTGTTAAACAGGTATGGGGGTTGAGTACTCTAATCAACAAACAACATCTTGAGTATATACCAAGCAGTGTATAATGCATATACAACAAATGAAGTTGTAGGGCAGAGCAAGGTGGGGCATGCCTTTAAGCGGCAGCCTAGAAGCCACGGACCGGGCCAGGGATCACAGTTTGGGTCCCACCGGGGGCACATACATAGTGAGACCTAGTTCCAAAAAAGTATAGCTGGGCATGGTGGCATGTGCCTGCAATCCCAGCTACCTGGGAAGCTGAGGCTGGGGATTGCTTGAGTCTGTGGTAACCTGGGCATCGTGAGCCTGAGGTTCCACAGGCAAAAATATAGCGAGACCTAGTCTCAAAAAAACAAAACAAAAAAAAAAAACATGTGAAGTTGCAAATTAGCTATTATTAGTAATGGTATTGGGTCAAACCCTTTGCCTGCATGCTGGAGGAAAATGATTGAGCCATAGCAATAGAGATGTAATTGCTAAGATCTTCCATAAATACTAGACCTTACTTTTTTCCAAAAATGTTTGTCACATTTAATATGCAAAACATGAGTTATACAAAGCCAAGTGGTAAAATTTAAATTGAAAGTATTACATTTAATGAAGATGAGTAATAATCTATGAGCAGCTCCAAATCATTTCTGATCTTTAGAATGTTACAGAATGATTACAGTAGTGTCTAAAGTGAGCAAATTATTTTAGCTAGATCCTTTTATTTGTTTACAAAGTTTTTATATAGTTTTCTCTGTTTTAGTGGCATATATCCTTTACCAAAATAATTTCAAAGTGAAATTCATGATGCATATTGAAAATTTTTCTTATCACACTGAAAGTATATTGTGCTAGAACTATATAGCAAGGAAATAATCTTTTAAAATATAAAAACAAATTAAGTAGGAAATCCTAGAACTAAAACTAAAGAGATATCACATGTATCTTGAATTAGAAATCTAGGTTTTGGTGTTTGTCAGATTATTATGTAAAATTTTATTTTTCCTCATCTAAGTGCTAAGTTTTCTAATTCTAGGATATCTTGAAATACAATAAATCATTTTTACAGCAAAAAAAATACTGAATTAAAAAAAAACCTGAATACCTAAATACTTCTACTTGTTTAAAGTCTACTCAAGTAAATATCGTTTTAAAGCCTCTGATGAATAATTTGAGATGACAATAACAACAATAGCATCTAACACTAACAGAGATGGCCTAATACCAAAAAAAGAAGAAAGGAACAAATAATAGAATTGGAATCCAAAAAATCCAGTATTACAATAAAAACTAACAATCTGAAAGACTAAAAAAATGTGATGAATATAGTATATATATTAATATTCTATATCTAATACATAATAAATATATTTACTAATAGTAGCTATTACTATATAATAGTATTTACTAATAGTATATAGCACTATATAACAGTATATACTATAATAGTACTGAGTATACAGTAGTATATAATAGTAAATACAATAAATATAGTAAAATAATTAACAGAATAACATCCAGAAAAGCTACAGACACTATGGATACTATTTAAAGGAAAAAAAAAAAAAAGACTGCAAACCTTATCTTAAAAAATCCTATTTCAAAGACAGTTGTAGGCAGCACACAATGTTACTTTCATTTCGATACTGCACGTAAGAAACACTACATTCTCATCACTGACTAATCCCCAACTGACTAGTTCCCAAACACTAGCTTTACAAAATCTACATTCCCCACTAAAATAATCCATGAAACAGGCTTTCGGCCGGAACCGCCATCTTCCAGTAAGTCGCCAAAATGACCAACGCAAAGGCAAAGAGGAGAGGGACCCGCTATAAGGTTTTTAGGCCTTTTAGAAAACATGGAGTTGTTCTTTTGGCCACATACATGCAAATCTACAAGAAAGGTGATATTGTAGACATCAAGGGCATGGGCACAGTTCAAAAAGGAATACCCCATAAGTGTGACCATGGCAAAACTGGAAGAGTCTATAATGTTACCCAGCATGCAGCTGGCCTTGTTGTAAATAAACAAGGGCAAGATTCTTGCAAAGAGAATTAATGTTCGTAGTGAACACATTAAGCACTCTAAGAGCCCAAAGAGCTTCCTGAAACGTGTGAAAGAAAATGACCAGAAAAAAAAAGGAAGCCAAAGAGAAAGGTACTTGGGTTCAGCTGAAGCGCCAGCCTGCTCCACCTAAGGAAGCACACTTTGTGAGAACCAATGGAAAGGAGCCTGAGCTGCTGGAACCCATCCCCTATGAATTCATGGCACGATAGGTGTGGAAAAGAAATAAAAGATTTGGACTATAAAAAAAAAAAAGTCCATGAAACAACTAAGTGTTCAGAGAGAAAGCAAATAAAGGAACTAAATTGTTTTTACCAGTCCCGAGTTTGACCTATTGGGAAGTATCTAATATAAGAAAAACTACCTTTCATTCAAATATATATATATATATATATATATATATGTTATATCTGCTATATAAAGTTAAAATGCTGAAGAAAATGTTATTCCAATCTACTCAGAGTAGGTTGAAAAATATGAATTCATTTCAACACAACTATAGTCACTTTTTAATTAGTATTCTAATGACTTTTCTCCCACAAATTTTTAGTAGAACAAGAATCACTGACTAAGCAGTTCTATTATTAGATAGATCATGCCATTCTTAAACTTGACATCTTATTAAAAAGCATATAAATTTTTAGCAAGCTATATAGAACCATAAATTTAGAAGGCTAAGAAACTTTAAAAATTATTTCTCTGCCTTCAAGCTGGAACATACAGACACAACCAAGATGTGCTAGTAAGCCCAACACTAAAATTCCAGAATCTAACCATAAATCCTATTATAATATTCTATGTAATTTTATATTGACTTCAATATGAAACAAAAATAGCAGAGTAAAACACAAATATTTCAGAAGGCAAGCATAACCTATGTGTAATCCTACTTATATTAACAGGCAGAAGACCTTGAGCAAATTACTACAAGGCCTCCTTTGTTGTCCATAAAATGAGTAATATCTTAATCACTGAAGCTACCTAAGGATTAAGTAAATTTACAGGCATATTCATGACTATTGCATGGTACTGCTGCTGATGCTCAGTAACTGCCATTTCCTGCTCTTAAAATCAGTCCCCAGCACTTCCAAAGTAATTCATTTGATCAATCATCCTTTAAATAAAAACTATGAAATCTTAATCAAAACAGCATAAATTTTCAAAGTTCTAGAAAGTAAGCAAATGGAAGTAGACACCAGAGAGTTTATCCAAAAAAGGGAAGACTATCTGATAAAATTTGCATGTTTTTATTATTCTGGTTAGGCACAGATCTCAAACCTTTCTGCCTCAGGATTCCTTTACACTCTTAGAAGTTACTGAAGACCCCACAAAAGAGAGGGGGAAAAAAAATACAATATTTATATTGATTTAAAATAATGAACTCATTACACAGCAAAATAAAGTTATCTTACCAAATGAAAATATTAATGAGAAAGGTAGGGTTGCCCCACATTTTGTATATCTTTTTAATGTACAGTTTTTAAAAGGGTACTCACATTCTCCTAGCTATGTCTTCATGAATCTTTGCATCAACTGTTCTGACTGAAGTGTAGAAACAAAACTGGCTTCATAGACATAATGTAATTGGAAAAGGAAAGACCTTGTCAAAACTTAACAAGCTCTCAGGGACCAACAGGGTTCCACAGACCATACCGTAATTGCTGATCTAAAGACACTCTAATCTGAGCACAACTCAGGTCTGCGGAATGATGGTGGTTTACTGAATTCAGGCAACAGAGGATTTAGGCAAAGACAGGGCAACGGTATTTTAAAGTTGATGCATCAATTCTGGAAAGAAGCTATTGGGGATAAACCCCCAAATCTACATATATACTCTGCCCCAAATTTTGGCTAGCTGCTAAATCATGCATGCACTTTTGGAGACTCCATGGGCCAATGACATAAAAGGAGCTTGAAAGAAAAGATTTCAGCTGCTATTACAGTTAAGAGAACAGGATGTTAAGCCGGGTGTACTGGTGTGCACCTGTAATCCTAGCTTCTTGGGAGGCTGAGGCTAGGAATCACTTGAGTTCGCAGGTTCAAGACTACCCCGGGCAACCCAGTGAAATCTAGTCTCTTTTTAATAGAGAGAGAGAACACAGAATGTTAATCCAGTCAAGTTAATTACTAGAACAAAAAAAAAAAACAAAACCACAAAACCACTTCAAAGGAACAGAACAGAAACTGGTCTCTACTTTCAATTCAAAATACAAAAAAAATAAAAGAAAATTAAGAAAGCACTGGATACACACATATCAAAAAATGAGAATATATGATTTATTCAAGAGAATATAATCAAAAGAAACCAAGCCCAAAAAGGGCCAGTTACAACTGGTTTTAGACTATCTATAACAAATATGTACAAAAAAATGTTTTCAAAGAAATTTAGAGGCAAGTTTGGAATTTCTAAGAAAAATTATAAACTATTTTTGAAAATCAAACAAATTCTAGAATTTCTATTTGGAAATTCTAGAAATAGAAATTCCTTAAAAGTATAACTAAACCGTAATATACTTCAAGTGTATTTACTGTCAAACTGACAACAGAAGAAAAAGTAAATGATTTCAAAGGTAACTCAAGAAGAATTACCTAAGAACAGCACAGACTCAGAGACCTATGGAACAACACTAAGAGGTCAAATATAATTTAATTCACACAGAAAGATCAAAGACCTAGACAAAAAAATAGGTGAAGAAATAATCACCAAACTTTCCCAAGCTGGAACTATTGCTCTATGATAGAGCATCTGACTATAAAACTTTCCCAATTTTGTGAAAAACAAAAAAAGTATATATCCAAAATTAGCTACCTACGAAGGATAAATACCCCCAAAAAACCAAACTTAGACTCATATTTAAATGGCATAAGCAGAAAAGATCAAAATTTTGAAAACATCAAAAAGAAAAATACTAAAAAAAAAATTAACTTCTGATGAAAACTATAAAAAGCAGGAAACAGTGAAATTCCATCTTTAAAGAACTACAGGGTAGAAAACTGACCAATTGTCAGAACTCTTCAACAAAATTACCCTTAAAAAAAAATGTTACTTTCAGATGAACAAAAAAGAGAATTTGTAGTCAACAGCACAGCAACTTAAAAAAAAAAATTAAATAACATTTAATCCAGCATCCACTTCTAGTTATATGTCCAAAAAAACTGAAAGCAGAAACTCCAGAGACACTTGTATACTTATGTCCGTAGCATTACTTAGAATAGTAAAAAAGTAGAACCACCTAGTGTCTTTAAGCAGGTGACTGGACAAACAAAATGTGTAATGGATTGTTATTCTCTAAAAAAAGAATGAAAGTCTGACATATTCTGCAACAGAGTTGAACCATAATGACATAATGCTAAGTAAGACAAATGAGACACAAAAGGACAGGTATTATATGTAGCAAAACTAATATGAAAAGTACAACAGTAGTCACCAGGGGCTTGGAGTTGGGAACAACTGAGGTTGATAAAAATGTCAATGATGTAAAAGTACTTAATGTCACTGAATTTTACACTTAAAAATGGTTTTAATGGTCATTTTATTTTGCTACTTAAAAAAATTTAACCTACAGAGTTAACATGTTGAAAGAATTAAAAAATATGATTATCTTGATACAGAATGACTTAACTAAAACAAGATACTCATTTATGATCAAACAACAAACTGAACAAATTAATAATTTTCTGTTATCTTATAAATGATGTACCTATGAAGCACCTAAACTTCTTAAGGGTAAAGCACTGAATATTCCACCCTCAGCACTGGAAAGAAGGCAAGAATGTTTACTCTCAACATTTTCATTCAATTTTACTGAAGATCCTGGTTAGTGTAATAAAAAGAATAAACAAAAGGTACAGACTGAAAAAGAAATAAAACTGCCTCTTTTTTTTTGCAGGCAACATGATTGTGAATGTAGAAAATGCAAAAGATTTAACAAAAAGATCATGAATCCTTATGGTCAGCCAGGTCTTAAGATACAAAGTCAACATACAAAATTTTATAGTACATTTTTGCAATAACTATAAATGAAATCAATAAGCAACCCCATTCATAACTGTAGTATATAACAATATACTTAATAATAAATTTAATAAAAGATATGTTGAACCTCCATCAGAAACTGTAAAATATTATGTAAAAATTAAAGAGGTTAAATAAGTAGAAAGGTATACCATGTTCATGATCAAAAGTTTCTAGACTGTCAAAATGTCACTTCTCCACAAAGTAAAGTTAAATACAATCCCAGTTATGGTTCCAACAAAATCATAATTTATTCTGAAATTAAAACATAGCTTATTCTAAATTCATAATGGAAAGATCAAACTATCATGGGAAAACAATGAAAGTAAGACTGTACATTAACCAATTTCAGAACATATAAAATATTCAGTGGTTTTTACCCCTTAAGGGACATATAACAATGTCTGATACTTTTATTTATAATACTGGCATCAAGGAAGAAGATGTAAGATACTACTAAATATTCCCTAATGCATGAGAAAACCCCCCAACAATCTGGTCCAATGTTTTAATAGTAGCAAGGGTAGAGAAACCCTAAACTACAGTATGAAGACAATGTGGTATTTAGATCAGCATAATCAAAGAGATTAATGGGACAGAATACAGATTCCAGAAGGCAACCCCTTATGCAAAAATTCAATGGAGAAAGTGTTTTCAACAGAAAGTTTTAGAACAGGATATTCATATACAAAAATAAGGAACTCTGACCATCTCTACTATATACAGATTTAGTTCAAAATGGATCATAAACCTAAATAAAAGCTAAAAGAAAGCATAAAAGGACTATTTTTATAATCTAGTAAAAGAAAAAACTTAAAAGCAGAAAACATAACAGATTCCTACAAATGAATAAAAATTCAACGCTAAAAAATATGATCAAAAAACTTCAACACACATTTCACAAAGGAAGACACACAGCTAATAAGCACAAGAAAAAAATGACCAAAAACCTAAGTATTTCTGAATTTCATCACAGAAAGTAAATACAATTTAATTCCACAAACTACATATGAAGCTAAAATTTATAAATCTAAAAATGACCAATGTTGATAAGAATGAAGTTACCCAAACTCTCATACATTTCTGATGTATGAGTAAAATAACACAAAAAAACTTTCGCAATCTCAAAAATGAAGCAAATACCTATAATTTGATCCAGTAATTCCACTGGTAGGTATTTACCCAAGATAAATAAAAACATGTCTACAAAAGATTTGATGCAAGAAAGTTCTTCTTTAATCATAATAGCCAATATGTGTGTCAGTAAGTGAAAGAAATTGTAATTATATTCATACAACAGATTATTACTAAGCAACAGGAAGATACATGCAACAACCTAAAACACCAAAAATATTATGCTATGTGACACTTTACATGTGAAATTCTAGAGGAGGCAAAAAAGGTAAAAAAGAACAGAACTGCAAATGATTCTGGGGCATCGGTGGGAAGCAAGGGTATTAAACTAGAAAAAAACACTACTGACCATACTTAACAAACGCACAATACCTTGAGTGATGAGTGTTATAATGATGTAAACACTTATACAAATCAAGGAGGCAAGTTTTATCACAATATATGCTAATTTTCTTTTAAAAAACAACTAAAAAATTAGTGGAAGAAAGTAATAAAAGTGTTGCTGAAATAAGAAATAGCAGAATATCAATTGTTGAGACTGATAGGCACATGGAGATTCATTACACTATAGTCTTGTGGTACTAACAAATTTTCATCCATCTACAAACCACATATACCACATTCTCAATAACTATACCATATAGTCTAGGTATATGTTAACCTACATCATCTAGGTCTGCGTAATTATTAAGACAGTTGCACAATGATGAAATTGCCTGATTACTCATTTGTCAGAACAGATATACATTGTTATGCTATGCTGTACTATACATTTTTAAAATTTTCAAAAATTAAGTTTCTAAAAACAATTTATCTTAATTCCCTCAGTGAAGGAAGAGAATTGGTTATCACAGTGTTTAATATAAATTAAAATCTGTTAAGACATTCAAGAAATCTTCTTCCTATACTAACCTGTCCTTTACATTTTTTTTTACTTGACTTAAAATATTAATGTTTTCCTTCTCTTGTTTTAACTATTTGTAGGAAGGACTGAAGAGACCATTTTTTAGCCCTATTACACTAGCAGTATGCTACCTACCCCAATTATGCAACTTGAAATTCCAAAACTGAATTTTAATCTTATTTATTTATTATGTCTTTCCCTCCTGAGAACTTCGCTCAAGTGCAACAGGGATCTTATCTTCATTATCACTTCAGGTGTATACATGTTAATATGTATACATCAAAGAGCTAAGCAATATATCAGAATTCATAAAACCTAGCTTTCTCCTTGGAAGTAAGAATTATTTTTCACTTATTATATGTTTGTTTTGCTCTAATCTTACTGGCATCTATACCAATTTTTGTTGTTTCAAGTGAAAAGAAAAATCTGTTTCAGAATTTTCTCTTTGATAAAATAAAAAATATTTTAATATAGTAAACTTACTATATATGTTATTGTACCTCTAAATGACATATTCTAATATGCAGCATTACTTTACATCTGCTCTTGGATAAGAAGAAAATTTCAATGTCAAATTCTGTTAATACCATCATCAGGCTGAAAACTCTAGAAAATATTGAGTAAAATTTAGAGCCTTATAGATAGGAGCAATTAATAATTTATAATAAAAACTATCAATTTTAGTTCAAAAGAATTTATCTAATAAAAGAAGCACTACATAAGTCTGAAATCAAATTGATAGTTCCGTTCAGTGAAATGCAGAAAACTTCAGAGTAAATGCTTCAGTAACCACTTGGAGTGTGGTAAAATGAGTACAGATGAGTAAAATCGCTAGATGAGTATAAGATGAGTAAATAGGCTAGAATTAATTTCCACCTCAATCTGAATTATTTTCTCAGTCATAAATTTTCTGAAAACACTGATAGTCAAAAAAGGTGAGAAGGGAGAAAATATTATGGACTTTAGCATAAAATACAAAATCAAGTAAAACAGCTCTTAATAATAGTTGTTATGACCAAGATTTTTCCTCATCAGTTAAGAAAAATACTCTATCCAAGAGGCTGATAATTAAAATTTATCTAACTCTCTAATGGAGAAGAAGGCAAGAGAGAAGTAAACATCATGGAAAGAAATAAATCACTCACAAAGAAAGATATTATATATATAAATTTTATTTAAAAGACAGTTCACAATTTTCTTACATATCTTTTGCTACAGATTCAAATCCAAGATCTTCCAAATGCCATTTTGGGTTGATAAATTATACATAACTTTAAAAACTTTTCAAATGCAGTAAGCACAGTGTTTTTAAAAAAAGTAGTCTGAAAGTAAACGCTCATTTAGTGACACCAGCAAATAGATCTGACCTTTTCAAGTGGCTTTCCCAAAGTGTTTCCAATTAGTTTCCAATCATTCAAAACTTCTTCAACCTTGGAAATAAACCTAGAATGAGAAAAAAAAAATTCTAAGTATGTAACAGTACATTTTTGCTTTTGTCACACAATTTCTTTAAAAAGGTATTTTTCATATTTTAACATTTTTATCAGAGGCTGCTCAGCTGTTTAATACTGTTACTTCAGCTTAAGAATTCTTAGATTTTGATTTTCTTTTATATATTGCATACCAATCAAAGGCATCCTACCTCCTGCAAAATAAAAATTCGGGATAACTAAATATATATTAAAATGAAACAATGCATTTGGGATAAAAATAAAAACTGACATATTAAAATGATGCTACAAAACATAACTATTAACCAATAATCTCTTCCCTACCCTCAAAATAACTGGCCTATCTAAATTAACTTTTGCTTAATGAAATAATTTCTGATTTACCTTCCCCAAAATTCCCTTTTCCCAAGAAAATACTATTTGGGAACTTTTCTCACCAAAACAAGACAAGTTTTAAGAAACAAATGACAGGAAACTCCAAATAGATTTGTCGACACTACTATCCAATTTTTAAATAGAAAGATAAAGGAGACATATCAAAAAGAATGAATTTTGACCAGCAACAAGGTCAGTATCAGCAAGTGAAAACTATCAAATCTCAGCAGTATTGCTAAATACATATTAACAGGCACTCTGAGAAGACTTGTCAATACTCTATGAAGCTGAATTCCTATCAGTATGATGCACTCTATCATCAACATTGCTCTCCTAAAGCAACTACAGAAGTGTTCAAGTACTAGAAAAAGTACTAGAAAGTACTACAATTAATTTCAGACAAAACATAGTCAAGGACAGCAGGTTTTTTTCCTTCAGTGAGAATATAAATCAGTAGTTGTATCTGTGCTGTGATACAGTAATGACAATAATGATAAACCAGAGTTTTTGATTTAACTGAACACTAAATGATCTAAAATTATAGGCTGTATTAATATACTAAACTCATTTTGGGATGGGTCAATGGCAATTATCTGTTTTGAAAATTATTGTTCTTGAAATAAGTTAATGTTAAGAAGAAAATTAAATTTAAAATGTATGAACAAAATTTGCATGTGCATGTATACTACATTTATAAAGGCAATAAACTGGAGACTACCCTAATGTCCAACTTCAGCTAACAGTCCTAATTTAATACTCCATACATCCATTCAATAGACTAATATACACCCATTAAAAATCAAGTTTTGAAGACTACTTGAGGCAGTAAGAAAACAATCATGTTAAATTAAAAAATGGAAGCTATATAAATAAGCACTAATACAGCTTGATACAAAAAGTTTACAACACATTGATTACAAGGGATTTTTCAGCATATTAATAATAACTATTTCCTGATGTCAGGACTACAAGTGACTTTTTTTTTCCTAGCTCTACTATGAGGCATTATTATTATGTAACAAAAATAATTTAAGACAATTTAGTTTTCACAGTAAAAAAAGGAACATTTTAATTCATCTGTTCATGAATTTTACCAATACTAGCTAAGAGAACAAATGAACTTTATCCTGACAAATATTGAGATTTGATAATAAAGACTTAAAAACTTTATCCCTGAAAATTCTCCAGATCCTAGACATTTCTTGACTCCTCATTCTACATTGTATTATATGATACATTCGTAAAACACTAGATTCCTTTCCCTTCCTAGTTCTCTCTTATTTTCATTCTAATTATAGGCTAGTTTGTATTATCTCTAGTTTAATATCACTTTTTTCCACTGGGTTGTACATTCACTAATACTGGGAATGATCTGTTTTAATTGACTACCACATGCCCAGTGGCCTGCCATTGTGCTTGACCAACAGGCACTCAAAAAACATTTCTTGAAAGAACAAAGACAAAGAGTTAAAAATTTCTACTTAGACCTCTAGATAAACCGTATGGCTCCTAACACCAACCAGAACTTTTGTTCAAAATCTAAATTCAGTCCCCAGCTGGAAAAAAAAACTAACAAACTAAATTAACAGTTTAAGACTTCATAGTCTTAAAAAACAAACTTCACAGTCTTTACCAATTTCCAAAACACCAGTCATGCTTTAGGAACTAGACATAACCTCCTCCCACCTTCCCTCCCCCCATCCACATTTCTGTTTGTGGTAGTTCTCATAACTGTGTTAACAATTCTAAAGAACTTTAACATTCCACTTCAGGATATTTTAAATATCTGACTGGGGAAAAGTGATGCTTCCATTCAGCACTCTGACATTTCCTCACTCACAAATTCCAAAAGTCAAGTTACATTTTTCTACTTTCCAAAATCTAGTTATTACTACAAATTCAACAGGTCTAATACTATACTATTTCTTTGCCACTTACTTTTATTCTTTCAGGCAAGAAACTTCAATTTCATGTTTCATTCTTTCTATTCTTACATTTCATCAAATGTGTCTATCCAAAACTTGTTTGAAATTTCATACCATCCAGTCTCCTCTCTTCCTATTTTCTCCAGTCCCCAAACTAGCAAACTAAGTAGGAGTCAGAAGTGCCTCACCTTCATTTTATTTTACCTCTAGAGCAATTCATCACTATGCCACTCTGAAATCAAGGGTCTCTCCGTAATATTCTTTAATGGTTCTAAGAGTAATCTCCAAATCAGCACCACTTGGAAACTTATTACAAATATAAATTTTGGGGTATCTCTCAAAAGTAAACAATCAACGGAGTTTGAGAATCATTGATTTTTAAAGTCCCAAATCTAGATTCCTTTACACATCTTTGAAAGTTGTTCATAATTTGGTCCTACCTTCCTTACTAACCTTAACTACTTTCTACAGATAGTTGTTACTGCAGTGAAGAAAAAGTCTCAAAGGTTCCTGTTCATCTCTCTAAGTTCATGTCAGTATCTTCTCAAGTCCAATAAGCCATTTTCAAGGTCCAGCTCTCATTTCCTGTTTTCTATGAATATATTTCCAATTGTAATCCAAAAGTAATCATGCTTATTTAAACTGCCTTTTCTAATATAGTATGAGCTCACTTACATTTAAGTATTTGCTATTTTGTCTTGCTTGTTTTTTTAAACTTTATATATATATATATGTTTTGTCTTTGTTTCTTTCCAGTAGTATAGCTATGGACACATAATACCTGCTCCATAAAACCTTGCCAGTGGGGTTATGTTTACTGACTTTGCTTTTTGGTGAGGGTAACAGGTCACATTACCATTGGAACAAAGATGCTTTATATTTTCCTATGCCATCTAAAGAAATGACGTCCACAATTTCCTCTCCTAACCTGGAATATTATAAAATGTTGCAACAAGTTAACTACTGACCTCCTTACCAAGAAAACTGACGGGTCTCTGTGAAACCCAGAGAAATTTCTCGATCTAAACTCTCTTCCACAAACCTGACTTTCAACTAATTTGAGTAACACAACCGGTTCACTAACTCAGCTGTTCAACGAAGTTTGACAGGCACCAGAAGCCCGGGGCATTACCCACTGAAATGTTAACAATCTGGAGGGAAGCCTGCCAAAACCATATGTAGTTTACTTTGAAAGGTTTTTATTTTAGATGAGGATGGAAGGAGTGAGGCAGACCCAGAAAACCACAAGTACTCGAAGCCAGAAGAAAGGCCTCCTCCTGAAAATCCTGTGCAAAAGGGGGAAAAAAGCAGCTGCGAAGTTTATTGCTTAGGATAACAAAATGAGTTAAACGGAAATGAAAACAGGAAAGAAGTGGTAGCCTGCGAATTGTTGTGGACAATAATCAGGAAATCAAAGATATACAGAAAGTAGTCTAAGAGCAGAGAAAATAAAACTTTTCCTGGTAGCTACAGCCTCTGGTGTTGGGCTGATGGGGGCGGACCGGGACTTGCCAGGCGCAAGACGGACAAGAGGTTAGCAGCTGAGCAGAGACGGCAAGCGGCGGAAACCCAGGACCTCTTGCTGAAGTCTGTCTTATTTCACAAAAGTGGCGTCACCTGTGATCTATTTATGTTGGGGAAGTCGCTGGCGAATACCCGGGCCCGAGGTACTGGTAACCAAAGATGCAACTCACCTTTCCCATTCCGAGGCAGTGGTGAAGTCGGTGAGTTCGAATACCTCGGACTCGGGCTACAGGAAGGGGAAGGAAAGGAAGACTTTGAGCCCGGGGTCGCTTACGCGGAGGAGCTAACTTAAAGATACGAACATGTAGGGAGCAAACACCTCACCTCGCTGTCGGCCGCCATCTTGAGAAGCGCCGGGGGGCGGGCGCTAGGGCTGCTGGGAAGAGCGAGGGCCTGGGGAGCAGGAAAGGGGGGCGGAGCTCAAAGAGGTGGGGTCTCGACGCAGCCCCGCCCTTGGAAGGCTCTCCGGGTTAGTGAGAGGCCTTCCCAGGTGGAAGTAACAGCTATTTAAAAATGCCTTGAATTAGAAAATTTACGGTAAACTAATCAATTCATGAAGGGAACAGACGTATGGAGGCAAAACGAGGTAGTGACTCATGAGGCCAACATTTTAAAAACTGGAATACTTTCGGTTTACTTTTCAAAGACTGTGAATGGGCACAGGAGATTAAGATGATTCCCAGGTGATAAGGTGGTGGGAGAACCTCTGGTAGACAATGATGTGAAATATATGTGTGCAGTCAATTTTTTTAAAATAAGATTTAAAAAGAAAGAAAATAAAAGAGAAAAACAAAAAGATCATGAGCTAATGCACCTTCCCTCACGCGCCCTTCCGTAAACTAACATGATAAGGTTAAGTGAAGTAAATTGCTAGTTATACAGTTTCTGGGAAGAGCAGCATGCTATTCAGTGAGCATTTTCACCTTTTAAGCCACTAAGAAACTGAAACGGTGTTCGCTGACAGAATATAAATTTATGGTAATCACGAGGAAATATTTACAGGGGAAGTGATACCGTACAAGTTTTGCTTGGAAATAATGGGGGAAATAGAAATAAAAGGTTAGGCTGGGCATGGTGGCGCATGTCTAGGAAGTCTAGACGCAGTCAAGGAAGCCTGTTTAGGCGCAGTCTAGGAAGCCGCGGCCGGAACCAGGGATCTCGGTTCAAGTGCCGCTCGGGGCAACATAACTAGACTGAGTTCCAAAAAAATAGCTGGGAGTGGTGGTGCGTGCCTGTCATCCCAGTTACCTGGGAAGCTGAGGCTGAGGATCGCTTGAGTCTGTGGTACCCCGGGCAACATGAGCCTGCGGCTCCACGGGTAAAAATAGCTAGACCTAGTCTCAATAAATAAATAAATAAATAAACAAACAAACAAATAAATAAATAAATAAATAAATAAATAGAAGGTTAGCTATTAGTGAATAATTTTTAAAGCCAGTTAATGGGTCTTTAGATGTTTATACTATTTCTACTTAGGTATAAAAGTTTTCATAATTGCAAGTTTAAAAAATAAATCTAATTTATTTTTACAACCCAGTAGAAGAAATTTAAGGGCAGAGGACTAAGAAATTACTATTACACCAATAAAAAAATTCTGTCAAAAATGCAAAAATTTGGTGATAGAGCAGAATAATTTAAGGTTAAATTAGAAAAATTAGAAACTTGGAAAAATTTTGACACAAATTATTGCTGACACCATGCCTACAAGCCCCTCCCTGTCTTTTGATCTTTCTTCTAGTTCCTGTCCACTACAGTGTTGGGAGGATGGGGTTACTACTGCAAGCACTTTTTCCAAGAGGTGATCTACTTGTAACTCCATTTACTTAAAAGCATTTATTAACCATCTACTGTAAGCACTAGCTTACTGTAAATACTATGCTAGGCTCATATTGGGATATGAAGATACATTATATTCTTCAAAAATGTTTTTTGTTTGTTTATTTATTTTATTTTATTTTGTAATTATCATACAATGTTGGCCATGTTTGCAAGGTTGTATTGTACCCCTTATTCTCTACCCCATCTCTCTTCCCCCCTTCCCCCCTCTGGTCACTCCAACTCCTCTCCCTGTAAGCTATTCATCTTGTTTGGCCTGCTGGTCTTTTCTTTTTCTAGAACTACGTCCTTTTTGCCTGGGTGCGGACTTGTACTCCTGGACAGGAACAGATGAGGCTGCTCAGATCTCCAGGAGTAGCTGAGGCAGACAGGCCAAGCCGCTGGGAATTTGTATTTGTTGTCAGGCACATACATGATACACTTCTCCAGAATACTTTGTCACTTGTTGCTGGTTCTGTGCCATACAGTTCTAATATACAGGTTTGGGAATGCAACCCCAGCCGATGGTGGTGAAGCATTCAATGCTGGAGCAGATTCCCCAGGTGGTCGATGGAGCTCCTCTCCTCTCTCTTGTCAGCAGTTCCACCATGGAGCCACAGCCACTCTGTGGCTTTCTTCCCCCATTGATTGGTAAAGGAGGGAGCCTCTTTCACGTTGCACTTTACTGTGGGCCCAGACTTTGATTCCCCAGTGCCAGAGATGATGTGGGTAGAAATCTGTGACAAGTCATCTCAATCGTTGGTTTCACCTTCCTGTCTCAGTGGGTCCCACACAGTGCTTGTCCCACCCAGGAGGTAAGCGTATCTAGGGCTGTTATTACTTCCTTTCTTCTGTGTTATATCTGTGGCTGGAGAGACTGGATTTTTCATTCCCAGTGCAGGTCTATTGAGGTTGGAGTAAACTGGAGGGAACCCCCCCACCCCCAGTCCATACCCTGGCAGAGATACTCAGCACCCACCCCTTGCCAATGTGGAGGCAGATGCCAGCTTCCCTAACCTGAGGTCCCTGGACCCAGAGTCCCTGAGACCCTGAGGTCCTGATGGCATAGGACTCATCCTTGTCCCTCCCCACCTCCACCATGGCCTAGGCTGCAGCGGCATGAGCTGGATCTCCTCTCCAAGGGTCCACATGGTTTGAAAGGGTATCTTCAAAAATTTTAAGGTCTTGTCAGGAAAATGAAATTGCTGCACAAACAGGGGGGGAAAGGTGCTGCCTTTGTCAACAGCATGAAGGACAAAAGTAACCTTAACAAGAAGAATCTTGGAGGAGAACTGGAAGGACAAGATGAAGACAACCAGATTGGGACTGGAAAGGATCTTAATCAGATGGAATAGCATATCCTGAGGTTTAGAGGTAGGAAAGTTAGATCTGTCTAATTAACAAAAAGAGGGTACCTGGAGCACAATGTTTGCAATGAAGTTTGAGTAATAGGTATGTGCCCTGTAGGCCAGCGTTAGACTTTAAACCACAATGGAATTCACTCAGAAGTTTTAAGCAAGAGAGTAATGGGGTTCAATTTGCATACTGTAAACGTCTAGATGACTAGATTTTTAGGGTGAGGAGAAGGAATAGGAATAGTTCTCTAGCATACAGTAAGAGATGGTGTGCAGGCTTTCACTGGAATTGTCAGTAGATGAGGTGAATTAATTTGATGATGAAGCTAATGCAGGGATCATAGATAAGTAGGAACCAAAGCTAATTTTCAGGATTCTGGTCTAAGCAACTATAATGAAATAAATAATGGAAGCAAACTGATGTTTCTTTTGGCAAACATTGTTTGATAGGCTTATAAGTTATGCAGGGAGAGTTACAAAGAGGAAAGTGATAGTAGGAATAGAACTCAGAAGCAAGGTTTAGAATGAAGCTATAAATTTATGCGTTAAGATGGATTTTAAAAATCGCAAGAATAGATGAGATGATTTAAGAGAATATATGAAGAAAAAAGAAGACTCAATCAAGGCCTGCAGAAATTTTATAACGGACAAAAGAAGAGTAACCAGTGAAAAAGAGACAGGATAGCACAGCCCAAGAACATACTCAATCAAGGCCTGCAGAAATTTTATAACGGACAAAGGAAGAGTAACCAGTGAAAAAGAGACAGGATAGCACAGCCCAAGAACAGAGAAAATTTTAAGATGGTGGAGACTGACTGCTAATAAAAAAAGCAAATGAAAGGAGAATATTGGGTGATTGAGAGAGGAAGATAGGGCCATAGGTGTTACTGTTTTTTGAGTTTTTATTTGACTATGCAGAGGATAATAGACATTTGTTTCTCTCCTAGGTAATAATCCAAAAGAGAGAGAGAGAGAGAGAGAGAGAGAGATGGTAGTATGATAAAGGAGCATTGAGCATTGGAGCAGTTGAAGTTTTTGATAAGGTGAGAGGGGGGAAAAAATCCATAGAACTTGTGGTCACACAACTGCAGAAGGTACCAGTCATACAACATTCTGAAATCTTACTTCAGGAGATGCCACCCACAGAGAACATTTTGTGAATAGTGTTCCTTGCCCACCCACTCCAGTCTCTCACTGGATGCTTTGTGTAGGTAGGCAGTACAGGAATTCAAAACACTGGTAGCTAGAGAGAATGAAAGAAATATGATGAAGTTGACCATTTTTGAGAAGAGAAATAGAGGGGTTGAGGGGACACTAATGCAAACTTAAGAAAATTGGTACATATAAAAGCAGGAGAGTTATTTCTTAAACTTTTTAACATTTCCATTAAGTGAAACAAGTCTTTGGGTTTTAAAGTCACTCAAGTCCATTGTTTCATGTTCAGCCATTCATTAAGTAGGTGACTTTGGGCAAAACTACTTAACTCTTCTATATTTGCTATTTTTCATTAGCAATATAGGACTCCAATACCTCTTACTACAAAGGATTTTGGCAAAGATTAATAACAATTTTTTTTTTTGTATGAAAAGCATTAGCACAATGTTCTGGCATGTAGTAGGTGATCAATTATAGTAGTATCATTTCTAATGAATGTACTATAAAAGCTACAAAATGCTATTCACATGTATAGCATTAGCCTTCCCCCCCCCTTGCTTAACCATGAAGACAATTCAGTATATACCAAAATCACAAACAAAAACATCACAAAGGCTTTAGTGCATGAAGATAAATTTTATAAATTGTATGAAACAGCCTTATCAGGTTGCTAGGCAAAGTTTTAATCCAAGCTATTTTTGGTTCCCTGTCTTTTCCCTGGAGAAATTTTAAAATAAGTTATTTGTTAAAGCGAAGTGTGAAACCAGGATGCTAATGATGTAAAGAACCCAGGGGAAACTCACTTTTATTAGATTCTCACTGGTTCACAAAGCAGAAAAGATCTTGTTTTTTCAGTATTAAGAGCTGTTTTGCTACCCATCCAAAGGTAAGCTTTTCCATACAAGCATGTTTCCTCACTGGCATAATTTTCAGTTATTTCAAAGTGTTACCAATAATGGCCACAGGGAAATTTTTGACGCTTAAGCAATTTAAGAGATTAGAAGTCTGGAAAAAAAATCACCTTTGGCTTAGTCCTTAGAGGAATGTGGGGACATAACAGTTTAATTAGGTCTCTGTGAGAGAGCAAACATTGTTTGTGAAAGGAGCAACAACAGTGAGACAATACCCTTTATCTACCTTGCTGACTATTGTGCAGGGAGAATCAGGAATTTTCTATGATGCTGTCTTAGGAATAATTGCAGTAGAAGATACATCTGGAAAAAGACATGCTATAAGAATGAGAAATTCTTCAGATAAAAAAGGCTTAAATTAGAATTACTGGATATTTATTCTTTCAATGACATTTATCAAGTATTTACTGTCATGTCACTGTAGCCAATCCTATTGAGGGACTCAAAGGAAGATAATCTCTGCCATCGAAGTGCTCAGTGTCTGAAGTAAAACATAAAGAATTATAATATTGCTTAGAAAGAGATATATGATGTTTATCCAACTTCATAAAACTCTTTGGTAAATGAGTGGTAAGAAAATATTTAAATGAACCTTTCACAGCACAAATACAGTATCTTATACTCTAAAAATGTAGTTTACTGTTTCCTGAACCAGAGTTATAGTCACCAAGAAAGAGAATTGCAAAAGAGGTAATGCAGTCTTCTTTCACCATTTAGCCAGTCCTTCCTTCCTTCCTTCCTTCCTTCCTTCCTTCCTTCCTTCCTTCCTTCCTTCCTTCCTTCCTTCCTTCCTTCCTTCCTTCCTTCCTTCCATCTTTTCTTCCTTTTTCCTTCCTTCTTCCTTCCTTCCTTTCTTTCTTTCAAGTAGAAAACAGTGCAGTGTTTTTAAATTTAATTTAAACATCATTTATCTTTGTATGGTTGTTGATCCCCTTGGTAGTGCCAGTCTTTTCTTTTTTCAGTAAACATTTGTTTAAAGTAACTGCTATATGCCTGGAAATGTTCTAAAAGCTAAGAAACAAAAGTGAAGCTAAGTTACCTGCCCTCATCATGTTTCAAACATAAAGTATTGATATCCTGAATGATAAGAAAAGCTGGTTCCAATTCTTAAGTTTGTAATTTATCTAATATTCAGAAAGAACAGTACAGGTGCCTCCTCTCTTTAGAATTTCACATTATGTCATCTCGCTTTTACAAAAGGTCTTCTTTAGTACCTGTTTTCAGTAACTGAAAGAAATCCCTGAAGAGGTTTCGACTCTATGACAAAAAAAGAAAAGTGAAAATTGTGTTCCCCTTCCTTTTGCTGAACTGATGTAGAGACAGAGCACATGCAACCTTTGCGGAGAGAGCTACTACACGCCACTTTTTTCCCTGGGAATTACTTTATACTGGCTGTGTACGTAGCTTATCATTCCTGCTTTTAGCACATGTTAATGTAATTTTAAGCTTTCTGTGTTATTTGGTATCTATCAGTTGGTATGTTGTTTGGAGGGTCTGGGAATACTAAAAGTATTTCCACATAAATTAATTGCTTCTTAACTTTACACCATTTTGGCTTGCAGAAGACTTCATAGAAACATCTGGCTTCAATAATGGAGGACACCTGTATATGATTTTACCTCCTTTTAATTGTTTTTTGTGCAAAAAAGAATGTCTAGTACTTCATATGTGACATGCATTCTTCTAAGTATTTTACTCATATCAATTCATTTAATTTTCATAAAGTAAATACTATTATTATCATGTCTTTATCATGTCTTTAGTAATGCAGTCTTCTTTCACTGTTTAACCCAGTCATTTCTTGATTCAGTAAACATTTGTTTAAAGCAGCTACTATGTGCCTGGAACTGTTCTAAAAGCTGGGAAACAAAAGTGCAAATAAGGTGCCTGCAGAAAGAGCACACATAACTTACCCAAGTCACACACCTAATAAGTGGTAGGGCTGGTTCCTGAGTTTGTGCTGTGGTGTGGTGGTGTGGTCCTTTACATACCAGTACCATACTATATGCATAACTTATGCATAACTTAGTAACTGTTCTTATTTATTTGTTTGTTTTACTACACTATGTGACTTGAAGTTCACTTACGATATTATGTAAAGCTCTCTCTTTTTATCACACTGCTGCACAGCATTCCAAAATTCAACATGTGTATGTAGTGCTCTTTATTTAATTATGTTCTGTGATGTAATATATAGACTATTTACTGTTTAAAGCTGTCAAAACATTCTTAGATGGGTGACAAGAGCATGGGGGTTCATTCTATTATACTATTTATTTTGCATATTTGAAGTTTCCCATCATGTGGTGTTTCTAAAACAAATGTTAGGGTAAGAATTCATTACATCTGCATCTTTGTGATCATATGTGAGAATTACTCTAAGGTGAATGTTGAGAAATGGAAATACTGAATGGAAAAGTTTGTGCATTTTTAAATGTAATAGATAGCACCAGATTGTAGTATCCAACATGAGCCCTAGTAATTTACATACTCAGTAGCAGCATACAAAGGTACCCATTCCCCCCATGTTTAAAAACTCTTTTTAAATTTTTTGACAATATGCTGAACAACAACAACAAAAACAGCAAAAATTTGATTTGCATTACTTTGATCCCTGTGGAGATTAGATCATTTTACATGTATTAGTCAACCATAATCCTTCCCTCTAATCATTGCAAACCTTTCACTAGTTTTTCTTTGGGATTGCAAGATGTGCTTCTCTACAATCTCTCCACATGAAGCTGACCTTCAATTATAAGGGATGTCATTTTTGGTTCCCTTTCACAAAATTGGAGATGATCCTGCTCATATTCTCTGTCTAAATTGCAAAACTCCTAGATAATGCAACTAGTAGACTCAGTCCTCCTATTGAAAGTGTAATGTCTGGTCTCTCAAATTTCTCCAGGTTACTGTATCTCTTGGCCCTCAATGATGCCCTTTTTCTCTTTACCATTTCACTGAGAGGCCTGTTTGTCTCCCTTTCCTCTATCTTCCCTCTCCCTCTACTGCCTTCTAAATGAAAAAGAAGAGATTCTGGAAAAGTGCTCCTGGGAAGATTAAGTCTCTTAAAATCAGCAGGGTTCTTAAAAAAAGCTTTCATCTTTTCCACAACTGCTGCAAGGGACAAACAGGTCATACTCAACATGCAGGAAATGTAGCTCACTGCTACTTCAACAAAAAACTTTTTTTAGAACTTTAAAATCTTTTGATCTTTACCTATTCCCTACATTGAATTGTCTAGGCATTCTGAAATTATTCCATTGTCTTTTACCACTAAAATTGAATTGAAAGCTTTAGCTGTTGTTCTTTCACGCCCTTCCTTGTAGCATCTCTTTTGCTACTTTTGTTTCCTGAAATCATTCTTTTCCTCTCTATCTAGTCAGAATGTAAAAATATAGTTTTGTTGACAATTCAGGCTTTTCCTATTGTGAGTAAAATTCCAGTACATAAAATTCTCCTATTTTGAGCACTCCTGGGTATGTATTCAGTTGAGAAACTCACAGAGAACCTTCTATGTAAAAAACAAACACAACAGGGCAAACAAAGAGAATGAAAAACACATCTTTGTCTTACAAAAAATAATGAAGGGATAAAATAATTCAAAAATGGGCTGGCTGTTAAGTGTCATAACAAAGAAGGAAATGAGAAAGAATGGAGTAGATTGGATCAGAGAGGCTAGTAGAATTTATGAGCTATAGAAATCCTCGGGATTATGGTTGAATGAGGGCAAGTTTTTCAGCATTTTGACCACCAGAGGAAGGACTTAGTTTCATTTATTAGTTTTCCTTTTGTAAAAATATTTATTTTTACTTACTCTTTTGAAATTACAGAATTTTATAACCAGAGATTTCTGAATTGATAATACTCAGTCTTTCACATCATAAATAGCAAAACTAAACCCATATGACATAGCTAAAAGACACTGAGGATGAGAGCTCAACAATCCTCACTCCTACTGTAATACTCTGCTCCAAAAAATATCTTCATTTGTTGTTGTAAAGTCTCTATTCGTGAAATATCAGCTGTCACCTATAGGAGGAGACCCAAAGCATGTTATAATGATAACACTGTGTGTGTTTGTTTGTGTGTGTGTGTGTGTGTGTGTGTGTAGTAGAATGGATCATATTGTGAAATCTGAGATCTTATCCAGTATCAAGCTTGACAAATAATTTCAGAAATATAATAAATCAACAGGAACAGGCAAATCAGGGAGAGCTCTGAGACACTGAGGGAGACTTCTACGTCCTTCCTTCTTAATTCAGCTGTATATTCTCCATATACAGAAGAGAACATTTCTCTTCTATAGTTACAGAGCTGAATAAGTTATGTGATATTTTTAAGAGGTTGTACTCTTTAGACCCTCAGATTCACCAGAAGCTACCCTACAGTAGGAATATCCTACAAAGAGCATTTCATAAACAAGGACACTTGCAAAGCACATTTTACAGGAGCTACACTTATTGAACATGTTTACAATACTGAGTCACCTACCTACTTTCTTTGTCTATAAGCATTTCAGTCTTCCCACTCTCAATAATAGAGATGTAGATCATAGCCAGTTTTTTTTTTGCCCATTGTGTGTATGGTCAGTAAATTTAAATATGAATGCATCTGCTATAATGCTACTGCTCTATAATGGGGAAAAAACAAAAACCAAGCCTATCATTTTCCTTATTAAACTATGATTAAAGTTAAGGGGAGAGAAAGGTGTCTAGATTTGGGTTATAGAGCACTTTTTATCATAACATATAAAAATTCTATTTCAAATCAGTGTCTGGGTTAAACAATTAGTAAAGACCCTTAATCTAGCCCTGTGCGGTGGCTTGTGCCTGTAAGCTTCAGCCTATGAAGCGGCTGGGGCTAGGGGTCGCAGTTCGAGTCCCACTTGGGGCAACACAGCAAGACCTAGTCCCCCCCCCCGCCAAAAAAAATAGCTGGGTCTGGTGGTGGGATTACACCTGTAATCCCAGCTACCTGGGAAGCTGAGGCTGGGGATTGCTTGAGTCTGTGGTACCGCGGGCAATGTAAGCCTCCGGTTCCATGGGCAAAAATAGTGAGACCTAGTCTCAAAAAAGAAAAAAAGTAAAGACCCTTAATCTGACAGTCATTGCCCGTTTTTTTTTAAACTTCATCTTTTTTTCAGCAAAAATGGACTCATAAGAATGAGCAGTATGTTCTTTATCAAAGAGTATACTTACAGTCTTCTATATTTTTTGCTTTGAATACTTCCACTCACTGGTAGTTACTTTTGGCAAACTACTAAGTGCTTTTGCATTCACTTCTGACTTCCATTGTTGTGCTCTATAATCTTTTCATTATAGAACTACTGGTAAGATCTTTTAAAATACAAACCAGACCCTGTCATTCCCTTGAATAAACTGCTCTGATGGTTTTATATGAATCTGGAATAAAAACAAATTCTATGCCAATGAGGTTCTTTAAGATATGTCCCATGCATACCTTTTCCACACAACTCTAAAACATTTCCATTCTCCTTTCTGTGATTTGAACATATTATCTTAGGATATTTGCACCCACTGACCTCTCCACCCCCAACTTTTCAAAGGGCTTCCTGTTTCTTTTCATTTAAGTAACAAATCAAAAGTCACCTGCAAGAAATATCTTCCGCGCACATGAAATCTAATAAAGTCCCCCTCATATCACAACTGTCAGCCTCTATCACTTAAATTTTCTTCATAATTTTTATAACTAGTTGATAGTACCTTGTTTATTTGCTTACCTTATGTATCTTGTTTATCTGATATTTCTTCAGTACTTAGAATAATGCTTTAACTAAAAAGTACTCTCATGGTTTTAAATGAATGAATGAATGAGTGGGTTCCCTTCTTTCAGGTATACCTTCAGATAATTCTTTTTCCAAATTGTCCATTTCAAATTGTCCAAAAACAGTAACAGAAACTTCCACTTTCAAGACAAATTATCCCTGACTCACAAAAAAGAAATTGTACCAAATAATGATGGAACAAAGCAAACTCTCTAGGCTTAATTAAGAACCATATGTTTCAAAACAGATGTAGCATTTTTGCCGTTACTCATGTTCTAAAGGCCACTGACTGTTCTAGCAATCCACCTGGTTTACAAATTCCTTGCCTAAACCACACTGTGACTAACTCTAGCACCCAAAACTTAAGTATTCTTTCCAATGAATCTGTTTTCTTTTACCATCAATACATTCACCTTGGTGGTCATTTTATAGGGACTTAATAATTTTTTCCTCTCTGTACATTACTATCACCCACTTTCCCCTCCAATTTCTCTAGTCTGGATTATCACCAAAAACCTTTCAAAAACAGTTTTCCAGCTTCTACTGCCTCCTCCAATTCATACTCATAATTGTCTATCTTGACAAAGACTGGATTTGGAGAGGATTTTTTGTTTGCTTTCATTGGTTTATGATCTTACCGTATTATTCCCTTTCCTCTAACTAATTGTTTTTACTTCATTCTTAATTTTATAGGTCCTCAGACAGAACTTTGAAAGTCAATAGTTTTAATCTTTTGTTTCTAATATAACTATTAGGGATATACATTTCCCTTTAGGCACTGATTTTATCGTATCTAGCACTCAAAATATCTTTTAATTTCTCTGATGACTTTTTCCTTTGATCCCTGGGTTTCTTAGAAATAGGTTGTGGAACTTTCAAATATTGAAAATTTTTAGCTCATTTTTACATATTATTATTGTTATCTGACTTAATTACAATGTAAACTTTCACTATTTTGGAATTTATTGTAGCATGCTATGTACTGGCCCAGCAAATTATCTACCTTGATGAATGTACATGTTCATTATATATTCACTTAGTAGTATTTGTGTTTAGTACCATATACATGTCAATTAGGTTAAAGTGATTGAGAGTATTTCGATCTTCTGCATTTTGCTGATATTTTCATCTATTTGTTCCATTGATTCCAGAGAGAAGTGCTGAAATTTCTGTACTGTGATTGGGGAATTTTCTTTTTATTCTTTTTTCTTGATCATTTAAAAAAATTATTTATATATAAATTTCACGTCTTTGTAATCCCAGGTTCTTGATCATTTTTTACTTCACACTTATAATTATTATGACTTCTTAATAAATTAACTCCTTTATCATTATGAAAAGTTTCTCTTTATCTCTGGTAATAGTCTTTGCCTTGAAGTCTATTTTATCTGTTATTAGTATAACCACTCCAATCTTTTTTTTTTTTTAGTTTTTTTTGTTTTTTGTTTTTTTGAGACTAGGTCTCGCTATTTTTGCCCATGGAATTGCAGGCTCACATTGCCCGGGGTACCACGAACTCAAGCAATCCCCAGCCTCAGCTTCCCAGGTAGCTGGGATTACAGGTGTGCGCCACCACACCCAGCTATTTTTTGGGGGACTAGGTCTCACTCCGTGCCCCCAGCAGGACTCGAACCACGATCCCTGGCCCGGACCGTGGCTTCCTAGACTGCCACCTATACAGCATGCGCCACCATGCTTAGCCGATTCTATCTTTTTTATTCTTTTTTAAAATATTTTTTTTTTGTGGGAAGAAAACAAGTTACAGATAGGTATACGTACTGCAATACCATGATTACAAAATTATAAACCATGCAAAATAATATATTATTTACCCATATATGTGATTTAAAAGTTTCAAATACCAAGGGAATGATAAACATCAAATCCAGTGTATTGATTATTATTTCTGGGAATGTATAATAGGGAATAGTATAGAAGAGATGTCCACAGAGAATGTTTGCTATCTCTGTAATGACTGATTTTTTTAATTTAAATTTTAAAAAATTTTGTATATATATATATATATATATATATAAACATTATTGTGTACCCCGGGGTTTTCCCATTTCCCTAACATCTGTTAATTATCCTGCTCTTTTGTGCCCTCTGCCTCTCCTTTTTTAAATTATTCTATGTCTTTTTCCATGTGTTAGCTTTCAACCTGTCTGTTCTTTTCTAGTTAAAATATATCTCAAATACAGTATACAGTTTGGGTTTTCTACTTTTTACTACTAAATAATATTTAATTGTTTTGGTAAATTATTTTTATTATAAATAACATGTATTTACTTAAAATATATAAACTACATTTTATTTATACATTCTCCTATCAAAGGACTTTGGTTATTCCAAGTATTGACAATTATGAATAAAACTGCTTTAAATATACTCATTTTCTTATGGACATAAATTTTCAACTATTTTGGGAAAATACCAACATGCTCAGTTGTTGAATCTTACTTTGGAGTATGGTTAGTTTTGTAAGAAACTGTCAGATGGTCTCCAAAGTAGCTGTACTGTTTTGTATTTCCACCAACAATGAACAAAGTTTATATCTAGATTCCTTACTAAAATGTGGGTATCTAGTTGCCCTAGTTATTAAAAAGTTTATCTATTCTCAATTGAATTGCCTTTTACCTTTGTCAAAAATCAGTGAATGCACTTTGTATATCTGTTTCTTTTTTTCCTATTTTTTTTTTAAGATTAGGTCTCGCTATTTTTTAAATTATTATTATAAAGTTTATTCCGGTTGACAATTTAGGCCATAGACATGTATATGAATATTCCATAAAAGGGATGAGTATGTGGGGGGTTAGGAGGGGTGGAGATGGGAGGGAGTGGTCAGGGAGGGAAGTTGGTGGGTGATCCCCAGGGAATACAAAGATGTGAAACACTTATATATATATAAAAAAATAAATTAAGAAAAAAAAAGGAATCAGTACAATTTCTACGCTGGGGAGAAGCAGCTCTCCTGCCTGCCTGGCACTATGCAGATGGCACTCTTTTTCTTTCTCCATTCCTTAATAACCCTGTCCTTTTTTTTCTTTCTGTTTTTTTAAATTTAATTTAAATTTTTTAAGTTTGCATATATATATGTATATTTATATTACATTATTACATTATTGTGTACCCTGGGGCTTTCCCACTTCTTTAAGGTCTTGCTATTTTTGCCCGTGGAACTGCAGGCTCACGTTGCCCAGGGTACCACAGATTCAAGCAATCCTCAGCCTCAGCTTCCCAAGTAGCTGGGATTACAGTCATGTGCCACCATGCCCAGCTATTTTTTGGGACTAGGTTTCACTGTGTTGCCCTGAGCCTGACTCGAACCGTGATCCCTAGCCCCAACTGCTTCATAGCCTGAAGTTTACAGGCATGAACCACCATGCCCGGCTGTATATCTGTTTCTATGCTCTCTACTCTGTTCTGTTAATCTAGTTGTATATTCTTTCACCAATCAATAATAAGTCTAGAAGTTGAATAACTACAGAATGCACTTTTTTTAAATGTCATAAAGACTTTTCTGAATCTTTTGTCTCTCAGTGAAAACTTTAAAATCACATCTGTTTATCAGCATCCACAAAATAGCGTGTTGGAATTTTGATCAGAAGTACAGTAGGTCAAGTTGGGGAAAAAATGACATCTTAATGTCATTTTTCCTACAATATTTTCTGATATTTACTTGGACTGTCTCTGCATTTGTCAAAATATTCTTTGTTTTCTTCATCACAGTCTTGTAATTTTCCTCAGCTAGATCTTATATGTATTCTGTTAGGTTTATACCTAAGTATTTTACTTTTGTGATGCTCATGCAAATGGCATTGTGTTTTAAATTGCAATTTCCTATTGTCCATTGCTGGCATATAGGAAAGCAACTGATTTGTGTGTGTAATATCTTGTATCCTGAGACCTTGCTGTAATCATTTATACTTCCAGGAGTTTTTGTTGACTCTAGAATTTTTCACACAGACACTCATGTCACCTGTGAACAAAGACAGTTTTCTGTTTTACATCCTGATCTGAATAAATTTGATTCCCCCACCCCTCTTTCTGGACAAATTGTATTAGGACATCTATTACAATGTTGACTGAGAGTGGTGATTTGAGATATCTTTGTCTATTTCCTCATCTTAGTTGGAAAGCAGCTACTTTCTTACTGTAAAGGACAATGTAAGTGGGGATTTAATGTACATGTTCTTTAGCTAAGTTAAGGACTTTTCCCTCTATTCACTAGTTTGATGAGAATTTTTATCATGAATGGATGATGGAATGTTTTCAAATGCATTTTCTGCATAAGTCAATATGATTATATACTATTTACTCTTTAACCTATTAATAGAGCATATAAACCAACTTTTAAATTTTGAACTAACCTTGCATATCTGAAATGAATCCCACTTAATCGCAATGCATAATTATTTTTATATATCGTTGGATACTATTTGCTAATATTTTGCTGAGAATTTTTGAATCTATGTTCATAGGAGATGTTGGTCTGTAGTTCTGTCTTAAAATGTCTGTTCTTGGTTTTGGCATTAGGGAAATGCTGGTCTCATAGAGTCAGCTAGAAACTATTGCCTGTGTTTATCTTTTCTCGAATAGACTGTTAAGACAGTATAATTTTTTCCTTAAATGTTTGGTAGAATTCACCAGTGAACCATTGCAAGGCTGATTCTTTCTGTTTTGGAAGACCATAATCATTAAAAAAATTTATAATAAACATGGACCTGTTCTGGTTATTTCCCCCTGGAACCTGCTTCATGTACATGTAGCTTAATTAAACATATTTGTGCAGAACTTATGACTTTTACCTGCAACTCTTTACAACACACACACCATTTGATGTTTCTATTCTTCAACCAGTTAGATTATGAGTTTCTATTTGAGTTTTAATCATCTGGACAGGGCCTTCCCTCAGACTAAATGCTGTATAAAAAAAGAAGAAAAACAGAAATTTACCTTTATTATGTTTTTCCTCCAGTGGTGACTCCTCCTAGTTTCTGTTCCATGTTGGTTGCTCTTCAGTACTTCAGGAAATTGTTTCTTTATACTTTACATGTTATATTTCTTATAATATACTTTATAGATAGAGAAGCTACTTCACCTTTTTTGAAAGTGGATCCATTATGCAGTTCAGTTTTCATACAACAACCACAACTTTCTTTTAAAAAAAGAATCTAACTATTCCAATTTCTGTTTAGAATCCTTCAATTACTTTATATTGTTCTTGGAATAAAACTCAAACTGCTCAGTGTAGCCTAAATGGTCTGGTATATTCCTACCGTGCAAACCTCATACTTAAGAGCAATGTGCTTGGGTCAATCCTCTAGTGTTTTAAACAAAACCTAAAGTTCCTCCCTTTCCCTGACCTATGTAGTGGGGACAGCCTTTTTGTGGAATGCTACCCCAGGCTCTTGAATGGGCACCTTCCTCCTGTTGTGACCAGGCCTCAGTTTCTGCATGTCTTCTATAATAGTAAGAAAACTAACGGAAGGGTGGGGTTTTTGCTTTTCTTTGCTTTTTCATAAGTCACATGTAAATGCTAGAACATTGCCAGCATTCATGTGTTCTCTATCAATTATCATCCCTCCTCATCATAGAAAATAGTGCTATTCTGATTTTCATGGTGATTTTTTCCCTGCTAATCTTGATAGTGTTACTACCTGTAATAAAATTTTAACCATAAATTAGATAGTTTAATGCTTCCTGCCTTAAGTGGAGGCATAGTCTATTTCTTGCTTATATCTTCTTTCATTGCACACTTTGCTTATGAGATTCACCTTTTCTACTTTCTAAAATATTAATTTATTTTGGCTCTCCTTAAAATGTTTTATTTTTGTCTTGTATGTCTAGGTCATAAAGTCATGGAACTAATATCCTCTTATAATGAGGAAATAATTATTTTACCCACTGATTTTGCTATTCCTGCTATATGCCAAAGTGTCCAGGTATGTGTGGGTGTGTTTATGGGCTCTCTATGCTGTTCCATTATAATAGTAGCAGAAGCACACTGATCTTATTTTCTTTAAGTGTATCTTCATTATTTTCATGTAAATATTAAAATTATCTTGTTAATCCCAAAAAATAATTTCAATAATTTTGATTGTGACAATTTAGAAGAATTTACAACTTTATAATTTAAACCTTCTAACCCATGAATATAAAATATATCTTTAAGCATGAATAAAATTTTTAGTCTTCCACATAAAAATCTTAGACAAATTTATTAGATTTATGAAACATATATTAGATTTATGAAACATGTCTTAGACATATTTCATTAGATTTATGAAATATATATTTTTGTTTATTGACAATATTGTGGTAGATACCTGTTCAAACATTTATTTTTTAACTGTTTTTGTACTCTATTTCACAGCAAATAGAAATACAGTTGATGTTGATCTATTAATTTTGTATCCAATTACATCACTAAATTATTATTTCTTAAAATTTATTTTAGTAACTTTATTATAATAGTAAATTTATTATCTTAGTTAATTTTTTGTATTTCTATGTATACATCATATCAACCAATCATGTATAATGGCAGTTTTGTTTTGTTCCTTTCTAGTCTCAACTTTCTATTTTTTTCCTTCTTTTTTTGTGAGTCAGTATATGAATGTTGGTGTGTTTGTGTGTGTGTTGTGCTGTATTAATAAAATAAAAATAAATATTTTGACATTGTAGTCAGGCTGCTGAGGGAGATACTACCATTTATTAACTGAAAGTTTCTAAACCTAAGCCTCCTCATTTATAATATAGGATGAAGATGATTATATCTACTCTTTAGTTGTTCTGAGGGTTAAATGGCATTCATGTAAATGACCAATCTAGTAAGCACTTAGTAAATGTTATATATTGTGAGAAAATATGTGTGCCCTAGTTAGTTGAGTAGATCTAATATTAAGCACATCTTTAGAAGAGATATTTTACAAGGCCCTGTGTCTGCTTCCCTATGATTATGTTTTTGTAGTCCACAGCATAAAGTCTCCTTCAGCTGGGTTTATTGCCATTTATGACTCAGACAAAAACACAGACCATTTATGGAAACTTTGCCTTGGAACATCACAAGTCTGGACAGGAAATATATTCTAAAGTAAAAATTTTCCATTCACTGCTTCTTCATCATGAATAACTCTAAGAATACAACCAGTTTAGAAGTAAATCTAGTGAATTCTCACTCTGTAACCTATACCCTGATTTGAAAAGAGCCCCTTCTGACACATTATAGTGATTACAAAGTTATGAATTTCTTGAATAAAATCTCAGTAGGTAGAATGATGATTTCTTGAAGAAAATCTCAGTAGGTAGAGTGATGACACTTCCAACCATGGAAGTACAGAACTTTTAAACAATACAACACAGCACTTAAACCACAGCTTTAAAGAATGTACAATACTTGTTTTCCTTCCTGGATGATATTGTCCTTTTAATTCTCCAAGCTAAATGCACAGTGGATGGTTGCCTGGGTGACAACCTGTAAACGAAGCAGTCTCTTTGCAGCTAACTGAAGGTTTTGTGCACACAGATTCAGCTTTAAATGGTTTTTTTTAAAGTACTTTAAGCTGTAAAACATTGGAAAATAATCTAAGACAATGATCCATACTTCTTTTAAGTGGATCCTTTGTTGACAGATGTGTGGTTGACAGCTATACCAAAGATGAATACCACAGTGAATTAGGATGATGTTGACTGCTGTTTGGCTTGGTGTTTCTTCAACGGTGTATCAGCTCCCTCAGCAAAATACACTATAGGTAAGCCAAATTTTCATCACATTTTATATAATACTATATGTTGCATTTTTTTCCTCAAAGGATGTCCCAGAGAAGGAATATCAGGTAAACTAATAAACGTTGTCCAGATCTCAAATAATTATACCCTGAGAGCTCTTGTAAATAAACTCTTTTTGATGTTTCAAATATTATGACAAGCCCTTTCAATCCTTTACACTAATGGGTCTGCACTATAGCCTAAACTGGTAGTGATAAGAAAAGTATATAAAAATACTTGCTTCCTCTGAATTATACCCAGAGACAATATTTTAATATAGTTTAACTACCTAGATATGTTTTAATTTTATAGAATACCTACTTATACCCTCTCTGGATTATACATTTATAACATAAAAATATCTATAATATTTTATTGACATGAAATGAGATCCCTGTTATTTTAAGTCTTAATTACATAAGATTTCAAATCCAGTGTTCAGTTTAATTAAAAGATTTTGTTTTACAAGTATATAAACCTTGCTTGCAACTGAAAGTGGAAAATGGGCTGCAGTACATACTTAAATAGAAATCCCTGCAGGATGAAATACTTTTGCTTTAAGTCATTGATCAAAACAGTTATAAAGAGAAAATTGAGAAACCTTTTCTAATAAATAAACTGAAAATGAAATGTGCAGATTGATTATTGGAAGAGAAAATCAAGTTAGAAGTTGTGCATGTTCATTGAAAGAGTGGCCCGTGTATAGGGAATCTGTGGTGTGTTAGTTCAGGTTTTTGTTGTCTTCCTCCAGTCACTGCTGAGTTTGTTAGTTAGTAGATAACCAAATAATGATTGCATCTCTCAGCGCTATAGTGATTTGGCTCAATAACTTTCAGATTGCAGTGGTTTAAGTTTAAACTGTTTAGAAACAAGTCATAAAGAAAAAGACAGCAACCAAATAGTTTTACTAATATATGGGTAATAGGAAAAACAAGCAAAAGGTCAGAAGGAAAAGTCCAAACAAGCTAACAACTAAACTAAAGAACACAACTGGGGGAGGAGGTAGAGGGGAATGGGAGAGAGTGGTCAGGGAAGGAAGTTGGTATGTATTCCCCTGGTGATCCCCAAGGAATACAAAGATGTGAAACATATATATAAACAAATAAGTAGATAAAAAAAATTTTTAACTCTTTACTTAGATGGTAGATACCAAGTTACATCCAATAATTAAACCACAGCTGCATAAAATACATAGGTTGTTTCATTATTAGGAAAAATAACACTGGAAAAATATTTTGGAGGTTTTATTCCCAGGGTGTGAATATGCTGGTGACATATTTCTTGACCAGCTGTCCATGTGAATATCTTTCAAAGGACAAGTGTTTCTTTTACTTGAAATGATAGTGTACCAATACTCTTTCAGTTTTCAAAAATAAGTATATCAATTAAAATTGAAAAGCAATTTTCTAGAGCAGATATGTTTACTGGTTTTAATTTTCTCACTCTATATATTTCATATATCTATATCTGATATAGATATCTGAAATCAGACCATAGAAAAAATTAAAACCAGTAGACATATCTGCCCTAGGAGATATATATACATATATATATAGATATAGATATAGATATAGATATATCTGAAGCACCCAAGAAATGAAATGGCATTAATTATACATAATTTGCCATTTCATTCCTTAGGAGCTTTTTTGCTGCACTTAATTAATGCTAGTGATTAGCATAACAATGATTAAGTGACAATAATTCGCTAAATGTCTGCTTTTCTTAGAAGAGCTTAAAGAAAACAGTGAGGCACTACTGAAGGGAATGTAAATTGGTACAGTCATTTTGGACAACAATCTGGCAATATTTAGTGAAATTTAAATACACTTACCACAGAGAAACTCTTACAAAATGTAATGCATGATAAGAGGTATTGCATAACAAGGACTGAACAAGAATACTTATCAATGTTGTTTGTGGAATGTGAAGTTGCAGACAATTTAGATGTACATCACCAAGGAAGAGATAATAAAATATGGTGGATGTATACTCTGCTGTTATCAGAAGTAAACAGCCAGAAGTTCATATCCCTATAGGCTAAAGCTAAAAAACAAAATTGTTAAATGAAAAATAATTCACAAGAGCTACAGTGCAATATTATTTGTGCATAGTTAAAACATACATATACTTAATAGCCCTATGTGCCTTTTAAAGATATATATGTATCTCTGGGTATTTCTCAAACACATTAGACTGGCTTTCTGTGAGGCAGAGCAGAGGGGAGTGGGAGGGGGTATCAGAACAGAAGAGGAAAAAGGAAAGTGAAGAAACCTGACAAGACTCCATTCTACTAATAAGGACTGTGATTAAACCAACATACTCTACCTAAGGTAAAAATTAGGAAATGAAAATAGGACCATTTTACAAATGTTCCTTTAAATACTTGTTGTATAAAGTCTTTTTGGGCACTAGCACCTGTGTCATTCCAGTGTAAAATACCATTTAGACAATCTGTAAACAATCTCATTTTCCTTATCCATTAAATTAGGGTTACAGTACAGAACTCTGGCTCTGGTATTTGCTATAAAATAGCTAAAATATATGTATTTCACTTACAATAATATATGCCATATAGGAAGCACTTAATAAATGAATAAATGCTTAAATGTTAGTGCTGTTATTGTTATTACATTGCATTACTTTTATGTAACACCACTTTTAGTAAAGATAGAAAAAGACTTAATGAACTCATTCTCTATTTCAATCTATTTTCTTTTTCCTTTTTTTAAAAAAATTTTAAGGTACTAGGTCTTGGTATGTTGCCCAGGTGTTTCTGGAATTCACAAACTCAAGTGATCCCCAACCTCAGTTTTCTAGGTAACTGGGATTACAGTCGTGTGCCACCATGCCCAGCTTCTCAATTTACTTTCTATTAGAAATTTTACCAGAAAACTATTTTAATCAAAAGGAATAGCAAGCAGTACTGATAAATGTCAATTAGAAAATAAAGTGACTTGCAATTGTGCACTGGATTATAATCATTAAGTCAGTGTTTCCAGAAGTTGTCTAGAGAGGAATCACCTGAGTTACTTGAGCATAAAAAAGATGCAACCTGGAGATAGTAAACAGTGTCATTGGTGGCCAGGGGTTGGTGAGAAGGATGGTTGAAGAAACTAATCACAGATGATTTTCAGATCAAACTACTCTGTATAATGGAGAATACATTCATTATATATTTGTCTGAAAGCTTAGAATATACACCAATTAAATTCTGAACCGTGGAAGATCACTATGTATCATTGTAGGTTCATCAGTTGTAACAAATGTACTATTCTGATCTTGGTCCTTGAGGCTATGTTTGTGAGGGGAAAGGGAGAAAGTTGTATATGGGAACTCTGTAATTTCTATTCTGTTTTGTTATAAATCTAAAACTACTCTAAAAAATAATATCTGTTTTAAAAAAAGACTATCTGAACAACAAAAAGGCATGGGGTGAGATGTGTATCCAGCCTTATTTTTAAGAACTAATAATGCAAAAGAAACCAGGAAAACTTATAATTCCAGTATAATTTTTATGCTCACTTTAGGAAACTACATTAAACTAAGTTCATAGGTACAACATGCACTGCTCACATGCTGGCTGTGTTGTTGACATCAAATGTTACCATTCTGTGAAATCGAATTCCAGCATCAGATTTCCCTCAGTTTTTTCAGGCTATCATCTTAGAGTGATCTTTCATTTTCTATGGCAAATTAGTAACAAATCCTGTTAAACTTTGCTTTCAACTTTTTTGTTTTTGCTCTTCTATTCTCAAATATATAATTTTCCTGAAGTACCAATGTTCCTACAAAACACTACTCAAGTTTCTCTGAAATATATAAGATTTATTATCTGTTGTTTGCTTTGACACTCAATTGCTTGCTTTTTCTTTGTATTTCAGTTTAACTATTTTGTGTTATGTTCTATTTTGACAGGTCACTGAAAACTCCTAAAGGACATAATATATCCTCTTGAAGGTATGAACTTCTTAAATGCTATTTCTGGAGTCTAATACATGTTCTTTTTGAGAAAGAAGGCTCTTTGTCATCTGGCCTATTAATCCTGAAGGCATTTGTGTGTTTAAAGCATTGAGGACCAATTGCAGACATTTTTGTTTTCCTTTGCCTTTTCACCATAAAGTTGTGCTATGACATAGATCTTTTGTTTCTTTACTTTCAACCAAATGCTAATTCATTGCATGTAAACTGCCTATTCAATGCATTTCAAGTGCCTGTGTACCACAACTATGGTATCAGATGCACAAGTTGTAATAGAGTCTGACAAAGAATTTTCTATTATTTCCAACAGCTTGAGGCTCCATAGGAAAGACAGTTTGATGATTCCAAAATGTGCAGTTTAAGAGACATTTTAGTGATCTGAAAAGGCAAGTTATGATATGTAAATTTAGAACTTTTGGGAAAAATCTAGAATGGTCTTCAGTGGAGGATACAGAAATGTATGGCATGATAAGATACCACAGTCCTTTCAGAAAGCCTGGCCTTTGGGGAGACACTCCCAGCACACCCCCACCCCAGCCCAGGGCTGGATAGGATGAGTCCTGCACCACTGGAGTCTTGGGGTCTACGAATTTCAGGGCAGACTACCTGGCCCCTGCCCTTTTGATGTCCAGGTTGGGGTGGGGCAGCCTCTGTCAGGAATCCTGAGCTGGGAGAAAGGATTAGTAGACTCTGCCTTCCAGATCCAACCCTGAGCCTTGTCGGGCTGAAGGTGGAAGTTGAGGTCCTTTCAGATGGCTTGGGCCCTTGGAGAGGACCTCCAGCATACCACTGCCTTGGTCTAGGCCTTTGGCAGGGGTGGGGGGAGTAGGGTGAGTCCTAAGCCATCAGGGCCCAAGGGTCCCAGGTCCAGGGATCTGAGGCTGGGGGAGCTGGCCTCTGCCTCCATATGGGCTGGGGGTGGGAGCTGGGCACCTCTACTGGGTCTCAGGCTGTGGGGGGAGGGTCTCCTCTCTCTGGTTTACTCCAGCCACAATCAGACGTGCACTAGGAATGAAAAAAAAAAGTCTTTGCAACTGCTGACATAATGGAGAAGAAAGTAATAATAGCATTGGATATACTCACTACTCAGGTGGGACCCAAGCAGTGTGTTTGGAACCACTGAGACTAGATTATGAGATCAGCCATTGTGGTGACCTGACAGATTTCTACCTGCATCGTCTCCAGGGTTGGGGAACCAAACCCCTGGTCTACAGTTTTGTGCAACATGAGTGAGTCTTCCTCCTTTACCAGTCAGTGGGGGAAGCCACAGAGATGTGACTGTGGCTTGTAGAGGAACTGCTTATATGAGAGAGGAGAGAAGCTGGACCACCTGGGGAAGTCTGTCCTCAGTAGAGAACTTCTCCACTGCCAGTGGCCTGGCTCCCAAACCAAGATACCAGAACTATATGGCACACAAACAGCAACATGTGACAGACACCAGAAAGGAACCTGGAGAAGTACACCTGATGTGCTCAGTCTAACTACCCACCTTGGTTACTCCTGGAGATCTGAGCAGCCTGATCTGTTGTGATCCAGGAGTGCAAATCCACACCCAGGAAAAGAGGACATTGTTTCAGAAAAAGAAAAGACCGTTGGGGCAAACATGGACCAATGACTTGTAGTGTGAGGACTGGAGTGAATGAGGAAGGGAAGAAGTGTGGGAGGATAAGGGTACAATTTGGAAGTGAAACAACAATCATACAAATATGACCAATATTGTATGAAAATTACAAAATAAAAAAAATGCAAGGCTAGGTTTTCCTGCTATTGAGTAGCTTACAGATCTGCCAGTTAAATAAAGAAATTATTTTCTGTAAAGAAAATAATTACAGGAACTTTAATTAAACAACATTAAAGAAAATAAAATCCTACTAAAGTTTCATCAATAGAGTGTGGTAATACTCAAGTTCTCACCAAACTTTTGAAGAAGGAATTGTCATTTTTCACTTTAGAAATGAGTTAAAAGAAGTTGAATTATATGCCCAAGGTCACACAGTTGGTAACAACAAAGAAAAACATTATTGTTATTCCTAATTTAAAGCATATGTGTAAAGATCTGAGACTGGTGGAATTGTGGGGTTCACCCTTTTTTCAAAATTGTCTTTAAAACTGTAACAATACTTATAAATATAAAAGAAGAAAATAGGTAATAGTAAAATATAGAATCAGTTATATTTGAAATTTACTTTGGGTATTCATTTAGTAAAATTGTCTCTTTTCTCTTAAAGGCAATTATATGGAACTAGCAAGATGAATAAAAATAAATTGATTCATGATTTCCTGGAAATAGTTTCAAGAGGTGATGTGGAACTGATCTGTGACCAGATTACTGAAGTCTACTCCATTTTCGGAAGCCTTGATTTTCAGCACCCAAAGACTGGAAATACACCTCTCATTACTGCAGCAGAAGAAAATCTAACAGAGGTAACATCTACTGTCTTAGGATCCATGGATAGTCTTCAAGATAAGGATTCCAAAGTTAAGTGTTTGGGAAGAATACACCCACCCTTCTCCATGAAAGTGTGTGTGCTTGTGTTTGTGTGTGTGTGTGTGTGTGTTGGAGGGAGAAGGGTGTAAAACCTAGAGACCCTATGGGCACAATCTATTCCTTCCCTGAATACGTAGATATTCCTGCAATAACCAGACAACAGACTAGACTTCAAATTTATTGAAGATGGTTATACAGGTGAGTCAAACACATCCCATCTTGAATGATTGACGGTCTAGCACATTCATATAATAGAACCTGAGCTTTTCCCTCCACTCTCATTCCCTAACCCTAGCCCCATCAGTTCCTGGAAACTTATTCCCTGCTTTAATAAATACACATAACCTAAAAATAGGAAATTAGCAGTAAATAAATAATAAGACCTAAAAGGGCAGGTAATTGTCCTTTTTGTTTTATTTATATATCCCACTAAGAGCAGAGTGCCTGCCATACCTAGGTGTTTAATAAATATCTGCTAAAAGGATAAACTAATGAATCAATTTGGGTCTTACTGACCAAATACCACTGTGTGTGGGAACTTATAAGCTCATTTTAAAGAAATGGTAACAATATAAGCACTTTGAACTAGGGAGGTACAACGAAGAGGAGGCTTCTAGGAGAATAGAAAAACGAAGAGGAGGCTTCAAAGATAAAAGAAAAATGCTTGGAATGGGAAAATAGGATTATAAAGACAAAATTTCCTCAAACACACAAGTCTATGCCTCCCCAAATTCTTAGAAGTCTAAATGCAAATGGACATTCAAACTATTTACCTTTGCTGCCTCAATTAACTTGTCTGTTGACTATATGCTTAACTTTTTCTTTTTTGACTCTTTTCTATTAAGACTTTTAAGACAAATTGTAAGATATATTACACACTATAAAAGAATGTGTGTATATGTAAATACATGAATGTATATACATATATACATACACTTGTATACAACATAAAGAGAAAAAATGAGGACCCATCTGCACATGATCCAGTCCAGAAATTAGAACATTTTCATGCCTCAGAAGCCTTCTTTATATTCCTCCTGAATTGTGTCCTTATCCTACACAAACATCTTGAATTTGCAATTAATATTTTCCTTAGCTATATGTACCTATGCATATATTCCTAAATAATAACTTTATTTTCTCTTTAATTTTTTAAACGTTATGAAAATAACACACTGAGTATGTTCCTATGGAAATTGTTCCTTCTGCTTATTATTATGGCTTTGAGATTCATCAATTTTAAGACATGTAGCAATGGTTTTTCATTTTTATTAGTATTTTATTTATGCTACTACTACCTGTTTAGCTTACTTTGCTGTACATCTATGTGTGGCATATTTTTGATATTATAAACAGTGATGCTACTTTCCATCCATCAGCATTTATTTCCTTCTAATATATATATATATATATTATGTATATATTCCTTCTAATGTCACATAAACAAAAACAAAAACCTCTACTGATTTCATGTCCTCCTCTGACCATTTCCTGTCCTTACTCAGGTTTCTTCGCCTTTTGACCTCTCTTACCAATTATGAAAGATCTGAGATTTTGCCCTATTTGGAGCTAAGCAATTAGCCTACCATGATTTTTTTGGATTCTTAGACTTGGCAGATGAAAGCAAATTGGATCAGAGATGCAGGCAGTTTACTACTCATAGCAGTAGCATTAGTGGAAGTATTATCAGTTTTGTAAGAGTCACTTAAGCCCCAAATCCCACAGGGTGGTTGGAAAAGGTCCAGATGACCCCAGTTCATAGTCAGTTGTAGTGCAGGAGAGAAACCTTAAAGTTGGGTACCCAAATCTTCTGTAACGAGTAGTAAACATACGTTTGTTTCAGAGGAAGACACTGTCTCTTCTCAGGTGTTTGTCATAACAAACAAACTTAAAAAGACAAACTAGAACAAAGGCAGCCTGTGTCTCAGCTCACAAGAGTTGTGGAAATGTGAATAACCCATGGAGACTTGTCTCCTAACAATATCTGTGCCTTGTTTCTACTTTTTTTTTTTTTTGGCTTTTAGTGCATTTCCCCCTGAATATACCTTTCTGTTGACTACTCTGATTGATCTGACTGGCAAAGGTTGGGGTCAAATCACTTAATTTGTCTCATACAACATTCAGTTAAAGTTACATCAATTGCAACTCTAAACAGACAAATTCATACTGATTCTGGTTTCAACCATGCCATCCAGAGTTTGTTATAATAGTGTATATTGCATTTCATCTTGGTGCACAGGGGGAAGTCTAGGGTAAATCTGTCACTCATAACAACCCCAGTGACTTGACTGGTGAACTGAATGCCCTTCAAGGGTGAAGCAGAATTATTGATAACTTCAGCTAAAGTAAGGAACAAATTTTGTTCCAACATTGTATTTCATGGTTTTTGTATGGGGATAATTGCTCTGCAGGGAGCACATAAATGACAAATCATCTATCCCATTGGGAAGCTCCCTTGAGTAACCAATGACAACTTTATATTGGGGAGAACTCTACAGCCGTCTGAGTCATGGACTGATAGTATTTCCTTAAATATTTGAAGGGTTCTTAGAACCACACCCAGGCTCAAGTCCTCATGTTTTCCAAGATGATGCCAGCTTTCGATACTAACAGTATAGTGTTGGGGGAAAGAAGGGAAGAGTGCTTATAATTGTTGCCCCTGCGAGTGAAATCTGCATCAGTCTGAGCAGAGATTGACAGTATTTCATGTGACTGGTTGACCTTAGCATTCACAATTCAGTTTGAGTACTTGAGTTTAGTCCTTTATTTGTCTGTTCTTTTTGTACTCTCCAAAACTCAAGAGAATTCATTGGCCTTTACGAATAGCTATAGGAATGAGGTGGGAAGAAATTGGAGGTATTGACAAGTACTTTACAAGGAAGGTAAAAGGCCTGGACTTGTTAGCTGTTGTTTGAAATAGATTTCTTCATTAAGCTAAAGGACTCAGAAATCAAATAATGATTAGGGCTGTCTGGCAGAGCAAGGCAGACCCAGCTGTCAGTTCAATTTAGGTGCTCTCAGCAGTTTGGAAGAGTGACACCAGGAATGTTTCCTTCATGAAGAAGGTTTCCAAGGTGAGTCTGAAAGACTAAGACCCTCTCATCCCTGAATTCATGCTTCTAAGATTATCTAAGGAGAACCAGCGCAGTTGCTTTCACTCCACCACAACAAAAGCTGTGTGTCCTGTTTCAGTAGCTACAGATAAAAATGAAAAGTTTCATCAAGGAGTTTATTGGTCAGAGCTATGAGACAACCTTGAGTTCTACTGGCTGAATGGAACAACCATCTTCATTTTCAGTTTTGCCTAATTGGCACTAAGGGCTACCAGCTGCAGTAACCCAGTGCATATCATCAGGTTTCAACTTGACTTGAACCATCAGTGATCTATCTCCAGGCCGCTAAGGAATCCCCAATGAAGTGAAGTCCCTCTGAGCCAGTAATTTTGCTTCACATGATGGAATGGAAGACAAAATTTCCAACAAAGGGAAGAGGTCGCTTTTTCATGTAAAGTAAATCTGCTAATGGGGCTAAGCTTACTGCAGTCTTAAATATGCCATTCTCATTTGACAAGTGAAATACGTTGGGCCTTTCCTATCTTGTTAGTCATTGAATACTAATTGACTCACCCAAAATGGGAACATTGGGCCTGAGGGTCATAAGACCTCATGGTTCAGGTATTGAGTTTTGATTAACACTTACCAACAAGCTAATATTCACTTTTCAAAGGTGTTATACCATCTAGACTTGCAAAGAGGCAAGTCCAAATGCCTCTTTGAGGATGTCTCTGGATGGAAACTGCCTCCCTTTGCCAGAGGATCCTTGTTGGTAAAACTATCTGTCATGGAGACTGAAAAGAGTCAAGGACTCCAAAGATACCTATATTTCTTTATTTATTGACCTGTGGTCAAGAGACTCTTCTCTGATACTTAATGCAACTGGAAAGTACATATTCACAGCACATCAATTTCTTATTATACAACCACATGTAGAAAATATTAAATTGAATCACCCAATTCATTGACATTCAAGGTCTAATCCAAAGGATCATATTAGTTTTCTGTTCCCACTTTAAACTTTGCTCAAACTTCTTTAACTAAATTAGGACTCCATTTTTCCCCAAGGAACTGGAGAGGGGAGTGACTTGGGCATTTGAATCCAAGAAAGCCATAAAAATTGAGTGTTTCCTTTCCAAAAAGACCACCAACATACTTGCACAGCCATGACCTCCAAACCACTTTGAAGTTAAGATTCTTTGGCTCCTCTTCTAATGATCATTTTCCTTAAAACAGTGGAGGTTGATATATAAATGGAGGTTGGGCTAAGAACATGAGGAAACATACATAATTTTGGCTTCTTGAAGTATTTTGATTACTAAGCCAAATGAATTTTCAGTGTTTTCTGTGCAAGACTCTATATCAGATGGCAAAGTCATTATTACTCACACCATCTGTTTTCATGCCAAGGACCACTTGGCTCAATAACTGGAGCCATAATTCTTTCTGGTTGGAGCCTTTGTTTTATTCAAGCAGGGAAGGCTTTTAGAAAAGGATTCTATTTTAATCTGATATCATGATAATAATGTGTTATCATGATATTATATCTTAAATTTTTACCTAGTTTTAGCAAAGAGCTAATGGAGTTTCCCAGGCTAATCACAATAATTTGTTGGGTTTCTTTCCTTGCTCTCTAGTAGGCCATTTTCATCAGCATTGTGAACACAGTCAAGGTCAATAAGAACCTGAACAATAGTCAATGCCATATCTGTGCATGGGGATTTGTCTATCTCAGAGAAATCTCCCTGAGAGGGTCAAAGTACCCTTAAAGCAGAAAAAATCCACTACAAAAAGTTTTGAGACCTTACTGCTAATATAAAAACTGAGAGACCCAAAACTGCATGGTCTAAGGGAGTCCAGGCATCATGTACACAAAAGTAAAGTAAGCTTAGTGTGAAATAACTTTAGTAGAATTAGTGTGCATAGAGAGAAAAGGGAAAAATGCAAACTTCCAACAGAACTGAACCATAGAGAAAAACAGGGAGAGGTGGGAGAAAAGGGGAGATGGGGAGGGCACAAAAGATTAAGATGGTTAACAGGTGAGAAGGAGATGGGAGAACTTCAGAGTAGAAAATGATGTAATATATATATATATATATATATATATATATATATATGCAATCAGTAAAAGTAAATAAACTCAAAGAATATTTTTTAAAATGTGAATGCTAAAACTATTTTTTCCATTAGTATATACAGGCATGCAATTTCCCTGTAAAGTGATTTTGTCTAGTCTACCTGATTTATTCCCCAAAGAATACCTTTTCTTTTCTATATGTGTTGTCTGTTTTTCATTTTCCTAACTTTAATTATATTTCATTTCTAAGTACCTCTACTCAGAGTGATTTTTTAATTCAGTGGTATTAGATATAGCAATATCATTTAACTTACGTTAAATTTAAGTAAAGGAGAATTAAACTCCATATGCTTTGCTCAAATGTTTTCTTGTGCCTGAAATGCTATGTTGATCTGAGACATTTGACAAAATTTCATTCAATAAAGCCAATTTAAAAGACAAAAGGGAAAAAGGTAACTTTCCCAATAAAACATCCCAAGTTTACCCATCCCGTAATGGGTAAATGCCCAGCCTAACTGAGTTGGCATGAAGGGGGATTCTGGAGCCTGAAAACTTGCCATAAATCTAAGGCACCTTCTGGAGGAGAATCAAAGTATAAACCAAGGTAACAGCTTCCCACATGTCTCTCACCCACATTTCTTTTCCAAGTATCTCTACATGCCTGTTCTGAACATCCCATAAGTCCAAAGCCAAGAAGCAAGAAAGCCCTTCTTATGCATATGTCTCTCCTTTTCCATGTGTCCCTCCCTGCTTTTTCTGTAATATAGCTTCACTGGCAACCCAGTTTTGCCCCCTAATCCCCAGTATTTAGTCCAAGGTAGCTGCATGTAGATTGGGATGGGGAACATGGTACCTCTTCCTTTTACGGAGGTGCCTCTTATATTACCATAATCAGTGAATGGGTTTAAGGCTCTCAGCAGGACCGGGCTGTCAGAAAGTCATTGTCACTGTTCCTTAAAAAGCAGTTTATGCTTCTTACTGCCCGTACCCCAAACGAACCAACCAAAGCTCAAAGTTTTCTAGTTTTTGGATACATCTGTCATGAATTTTTCTTCTTTCACTCTCAGTGAAATACATCTCTTTAATTGTTGTCTGAAAAGAATAGAATATTCTACCTTACCAGGACGTAGCTTGTTTTTATTACAATGGCATGGATTTGAGACTTACTGCCAGATTGATAAGGAAGATCGCACCAATAGAATTTATTAAAAGTTAGTGAACTACTCCAGCAGCTGTTTCTAAACTTATTTCCTGGCACTCAGCTTGTAACTACCTCCCTGTTACTTAAACAGTGATTAATGGTTAATAACTGGATAATCATTTATTGATCAATTTTGGCAATATTTATTGATCATCTATTAAACATACAATTTGGTCAACATATTATTTCCCATGAACTTTACTTAAAACATAAAAATTGGCCCATGAAATCTTCATTCTTTCTGTCATTCCTGTCTTTGTCATCACTTCACCACTGGTAAAAATTGTCAACTGAAATAGTTGAGATTTTCTCTTATTTGTAAGCTAACAAGTTATGTACCACTTATGGCAGAAGACACAAGACTCCTGAGTCAAAATGGCAATGAATTCACAAAAGTGATAGCCAGAGCATGAGCATCTGCTTCAGTTCCCTGGGTCCTAATTTCCAGAGGCGAATACTTAGTGATACCCACACATTAAACTCTGACCTTAGGAGCTTGAGTGTTTTATAATAGATAGTAAACATGTCTTCCTGTTGCTCCAGAGGGAGATGCTATATTCCAGAGCTGTTCACTAAGTAAATATCTTATAAACATTTAGAAAGAAAGTGTTGAGTATGTCTGCTCATACGAGTAACAGAGGCTTAAGTATCTGGAGTTGCTAGATATTTCTTTCAACTTATTTCAGTCTTTCAATTTCTTTCAATTTCTTTCAGTCTTTCTAAAGAATGTTTTACTGGTCAAGTCTCAATCTCTACACTTCCTCATCTCTTCAAACTGCAGTATGCCATCTTTCTCAAATATTTCACTGAAATTGCTTTTACCGACATTGCCTACAATGATCTTGATCTCTTTCAATTATTAGCAATATTGGACAGAAATCTTTCTTGAAATATTTTTTTTCCATTGACTTCATTTCCCCTTTTCCTCCCTGCTCATGGCAATGTTTCCCAGTTCCATTTATGGATTCTTCTACTTTAAGTGTTGGTGTTTCTCAGTAATGTGAAGATGACTCTTAATTTTTAACTAAACTATATATATTTCACATGAACTCCTATATGTCTAGAAAGTTCCATCCGATTGTCTTATGTATCACAAACACTTCAAGCACAGCAAATCCAAACTTTCATCATTTTCCACCAAACCCAATCCTCCTGAGAGTGTTTATCTCAATAAGTAGCATCATCATCTATTTATCTTAAATCTTTTATTCACCTACACAGTCTCTCATTCCAGAAATAGTTATTCATATAAGATCTCTTACTCTTATGTGTTTACATTATGTTGAAGGTAAAACAACAAGAAAGAGAATAAAGACACTTAAATTATGAATTGCTCTTGGTGCAACAAAGTAATGAGTAGAGTGAATCCTCTAATGATAAAGTAACCAGGGCCAGGCATGGTGCATGCCTATAAGTGGCAGCCTAGGAAGCCGCAGCCAGGGCCAGGGATTGCGGTTCAAGTCCCGCCGGGGGCATGGAGTGAGACCTAGTCCCCAAAAAATAGCTGGGCGTGGTGGTGTGTGCCTGTAATCCCAGCTACCTGGGAAGCTGAGGCTGGGGATTGCTTGAGTCTGTGGTACCCCAGGCAAAGTGAGCCTGCAGTTCCACAGGCAAAAATAGTGAGACCTAGTCTCAAAAAAAAAAAAAAAAAAAAAGATAAAGTGACCAGAAAGTTCTCATGTGATATGATCACATTTATGCCAGAATTAAAATAGCAATAAAAAGATGACATTTGAAAACTAGTTGGGACAAAGGAATGACAAAGCCGAAAGTTTGGTTAGGAAAAAAAACTTGCATAAATGTGATAACAGTTTTATTGAAATTTAATTCACATGCTATACAATTGCTCACCTGAAGTATACCATTCAATGAATTTTAGTATACACCCCAAAATGTGCAATCATCATCAGAATTTTAATACATTTTATCATCTCAAAAAGAACTCCCACAAAAAAGCAGGAAAAAAAATGGAATCTTCATAGTAGTTAGCTATCATTCCCTACCCAAACCTTAAGCAACCACTAATCTAATTTCTATGTCTATCAACTTTCCTATTATGTACTTTCACGTGGATGCATTTATATAGTATGTGGTCTTTTGTGATTAACTTCTTTCACATATTTATTTTCATGATTTATCCATGTTGTAGCATTTATCAATACTTCATTCCTCTTTATAGTAATATCCCATTATATGCCTATAGCAGTGTATTGAGTTTCTGATTTCTGATTTTTGGAAATCAGGAACTCTGAAAATCTCCATATATTCCCAAACACTAGTTGTTACCTGACTCTAAATCTAGTCATTGAAATGGGTTTCCTGCAAAGGCATTTGGAAATGAAAAGACCTAAGAGCTGACTGTAGTGTAGCAGGCTCAAAGTGACCTGGGTTCAGTGACAGTAGGGAAAATAGCCAAAAGTAAACTGAAATCAGAAACCTAGGCGTTATCTTTGATTTCTGGATCAGTTCCACCTTTTAAGTGTTTCTGGGTTTGTTCTTCAACCACTTCATTTCCACTGCTACTTCCCTTACTCAAGCACCATCATCCTTCCATGAAAGTACTGCAGTAATCTCTTCATTACCTTCCCTTCCTCCAATCTATTTAAACACCAATCTATTTAAACAATTAGAATGATTTTCTTTTTTTATTTACTTTTTATTGCTTAGAATGATTATCTTAAACCACAAATTGATCATGTAACTTTTCTGCTTAAAAATCTTAAAATCTTGTACTGACTCTCCATTGCCATAAAGATACAGCCCTAGATTTGTAAGATCTTTTAGTACTTCGTTACTGATGATGCCCATATCACATTTCCTTCTCCTCTTCTGAATTTCATCCATACTTAACTTTTTCAGATCTCTGAATATTAACTGTCTTCTGTCCACTGAATTGATCATCTTAGGCTTTCATAACCTGGAGACTGGGATGTGTAAGATCAAGGTTCTGGCTGCTTTGGTTTTTGATATAAATTCTCTTCCTAACTTGCAGATGTCTTGCCTTTTCTTTATGTCTTCATTTGACAAAAAAAGAGAGTACATAAACTCTCAGATGCCTTTTATTATGAGGACACTAATCCTATCAGACTAAAGTCCCATCCATATGATCTTATTTAACTTCAGTTCCTTAGAGGCTCTCTCTAAGTTACATTAGAAGTTAGGGCTTCAACATATGAATTTTGAGGGGACACAATTCAGGCAATGGCATTCATAGTATTTTGCTTGAAATAATTGCCCTCCCAATCTTTGCCTATTTAACAGAATCTGATTCTTTAGTTCTCTGTTTATAATCACTTTCTCTAATAAGTCTAATAGCAGTTCAAGACAGTGTAATAGGTCTATTCCAAGTGTCCCACCAGTCTTCTGTATTTACCCCATAATTCATTTATCACACTGTATTGAAGTTGCCTTTTTGTCTGCCTCTGTTCCTTACTAGACTGTAAAGGATTACCATGTCTTATACATTTGGGGGAATCTCAACACCACAGATAGTTCTTTATAGACATTAATCATTCAATCCATATTCATTGAATAAGTTGTCCTTTACCATTGTGAATAGAGTATATTTTCTTCATAGAAATATATGGGGAAATACTTACAACATTCAAGAACCTCTAAGCCTGAATTTGGTTAGTTTATATTCTAAATTTTAGGTGATGCTAACAGAACTTCAGTGTCTTATGTGGGTTTAACATGAAATACTTATAGACCTCTAGTCTTATAAAAAATAACCTTACTATTATGCTAAATGACATAAGTCAGAGCATTAAGATAAGCATTGGATTGTTTCGTTATATGTAGAATATAGAGGGTCAGACACTTGCAAGCAGACCATGGCTCTGAGGCATACAGCATGGGTGGAGGTACAGGAGTCAAAACAAGGGAGGAAAGAACACAGTGATTGTGGTGATGGTTTATGGATGTTATGGTGATGGTGAAACTATGAGGACTACACCTGAGGGAAGAAATAAAATAGTGTACAAAATGAACAACAATGTAAGAAAATGAATAAGTTTAATAAAATTAAAAATAACATTTCCAAACCATCCATATCTTGGAAATTTTTGTTTTGCAAAATTATAGGAAAAGGTACATCAAAATCAACCATTCTTTTAAATTTTTGTCTAATTCCCCTTCTTTTCTATCTTATGCAGAGTTACTTTTACTCTTTCTGTTCAGCCCTGAAAACACTGTTAGTACTAAAAATGAATGTTGTGGTATTACAGGTTGTTGGATTTCTTCTGGAAAAGGGAGCAGATATAACCCTTTGCAATTATAGCAATCAAACTGCAGTACATGTGGCTAATTGTGATGTGCAGAGACAACTCTTGGCAGTGAATGGAATCCAGGCTCCCCAAAGGCAGCTTCTACAAAGTTCATGGCAAGGTGATCTTGAACAACTTCAACATTTACTGGTCAGTTACACTGATGTTTGCTTCTGCCTTTGGGTGGGTGAGCGGGAGGTAAGAAGAATTTAGACTACAAATGACACTTACTTAAAAAAAAAAGTTCTTTTCAAATGCAGTCCCAGAGAGTTTCAGGTAGAAATGTGAGAAAGTAATGGGGTCAACTAGGATGCTAGGGTGGATAGCAAGAAAATAAAAGAACACAGCAGCAGCCTATTTCCACCTTTCTCCAGCTGGATACTGGAAGAAGCTATACACCACCTTTGGGAAATGATATGCTCCCCAGCTTCCCTGGAGAACTACTGTCAACTTGCTCAGAGGAGTTCCCTTGACATCACTGCCATTTGTACAATTGCTGTTTAGATCCCTTTAGACCAGTTATCTTTATCCTGAAAATGGAATAAGAGAGCCTATGCTCTGCATAATATTTAGTTGTGATTAAAAAATGAAGAGGATACATTCTTTTAAATGCTGTCTTCTTGGGCTATTGATCCTCTTGTCTGCATCTTTCCTACCTCCCTGGTACTCTGTCCTAAAGTAATGTGCAAAACCATATGCACAACGAAGAGCATTAATTATGGGTGACTGGCAACCACGTACTCTTGGCATTTACTTTCAGCAATACCTTCAGATCACATGACCTTCCAACTGAAAGAAAATCATTTGTTGCTAGGAAACAGTTTCTGCCATTTTCTTTGATAGACACACAAACAGATAAAGAAAAAAATGAAAGCAATCTGGTCACTTAAAGTTCAAGAGAATATACAACAAATTCTGAGTTCTAAGTAATAATCTAAAATTGCCATATGTCAAAAAAGAAAATTGGCATATGTTATAACTGGAGCTTAGAAATTCTTACAAATGCAAAAATTATTGTAATTCTATATTCTTTTTTATAACCTCATATTTCAGGTTTAAAAATTAGCAGTTCATACAAGCAAAAAACAAAGCAGTTAAGTCTTAAAGAAATTGGTGCCTATAACTAGATCCAGAGTTTAACCAATGGATGCTGATTAATGTGCTATTGCAAGACTATTCTCAGCTCAAAACTTTTATCACGCTTCAAATAACTAATAATAAACATTGATGTAAGAGGTCAGAGACTGAAAAAAATACTAACTAATTAATTCCCACAACACCCCTCTGAGGTAATATCATTATCTCTAGTGTGTCTCTAGAGAAACTGAGGTAGAGACACTGACTATATTGACATGGCATAAAGTGAAATAGAGGTGGAGATTAGTGAGTTATTTTGATCTATAAAATTAACAGTTTGTATAATTGGTCTTCCAGCATCATTCTAGCTCTGAATTATCCAAATAAAATTTTATTTTCATTAAAAAAACCAAAAATCTGTATTTCCATCTCCATCTACTATACAGTTAAAAATAAGTTGACTTACTGTAAATCATTCCACAAATGCTTTTTTCAAGCATGTGTTAAATAAGCTGCTCAGTGTTGTTCATATTCTAGCTCTAACCATCAAAATAATCCTGCAAATATTATTCCTACTTTATAGCTGAGGACTCTGAAGGTCAATGAGGAGGGTTGCAAATAGAAATATAGGCTGTTCAGTTAAATTTGCATTTCAGATAATAACAAATAAATTTTTAGTATAGTTATGTCTTATATTGAAATTGTTCATTGTTTAATTGCCCTCCTCCCTGTTTTTATCAGCATGATTTCATCATGTTTAACAAAGTATCCTTGATATAACCTTATAAAGGAGTCTAAAAAATACAGACTAAGGAATTAAAATTCATGCACAGATTAATCTGTCTTCCAATCTGTGTTTTCACCTTCTCAGCTCTCTTACATTAAATATTGAGAAATAATATATTGAAGTTAAAATGAGAGTTGGCTAAGTATTAGAAATGAAAAGATTAGTAAAAATAGCTGTGTAGTAAAAACATAACAAAAATAAAGTTTCCTGCTTTTAAAGGCATCTGAAGAGTTCCTAGATATAAACTTCCCAAACCAACATGGCTTGACCCCTCTGATGCTGGCTGTGAGGGATGTGGACCTCTTTGAGCATCTTGATATGTTAACAGACTACAGACCAGTAGAAGTTCTGACTGAGCTTCTCAGGCATCATGCGTGAGTATAAATGACTAACCAAAACTAGTGGAAGGGTATCTAAATCATTACTATTTACACAAGTCATCTATAAACACATATGTATATATTTATATATGTACATGTGTATATATGTGTATACATATGTGTGCATATGTGTGTACACATGTGTGTGTTGGTTTTTAATATTTTTAAGTTATATAATAAGTTTATGTACATCTTCACAAAGGGGACTTGAAGTAGTGATACATATCAGAATGTGATATATAGATGTCAGATGTTACTATCTATTATGTTAGCTCTTTGTTTTGCTTGAACAGTTTCTCCTTGGACAGTTATTGTGAATAATTGTCAAATAATTCTTGAGTATACAGCTTCCTACACTCAAGATGTTATTAATTATTTCAGAAAGCATTCTCACCTATCATAAGCAATTTATAAAAGTGATTATCAGTTATTTTAAAATTGTGATATGCTACTCATTTTTATAAAGGGGTTGTAATTTTAAAAAATCTTACAAGTAATAAGCAGTCTCTCATGTTAGAATTGCCATTTTTTAGAAATTTTATTATTTATTTGTAATTTGCTTATATATGTGTGTTCATATTTATATTACATTATTGTATTATTGTGTACCCTGGGGCTTTCCCAATTCACTAACACCTGTTAACCATCCTGATCTTTTGTGCTCTTCACCTCCCCTGCTTCCTTCCCCCCTCCTCTTCTCTCATTCCACTGTTCAGTCCCATTGGTTGTTTTTGTTTTTATTTTTCCTTGTTCGTTTGTTTGTTTTTCCCTATATCCATCATATAAGTGAGACCATTCTGTATTTCTCCTTTTCTTTTTGGCTTTCTGCTATTGTGAGTCTTTCTAGTTCCACCCATGTTGCTGGGAATGACTGTGTTTGTCCTCCGTGATTGATACATAGTATTCCATAGTGTATACATACCACATTTTTTTTAGCTAATCATCTGTTTGGGGGCATATGGTTTGTTGCCATTTCCTTTTTGTTTATAATTAATTAATTAATATATGTTTCACAACTTTGTATCCTCAGGGGATCACCCACCATCTTCCTTCCCTGGCAAGTCCCTTTCATTCCCCCCCTGC